>JACEGR010003017.1:0-114188 GCA_014170235.1 Listronotus bonariensis | reverse complement strand
ATTAATTACTAGATTTAACATTACTTTAACGAAATCTGTTGGGTTTTTTAATTTCAGAGAATCCAGTTCAGTGATATAGTGGTGACCGCAAAATGTCATTTTTAAGAGGAGCTCCCGGAGATCAGCTGTAGCTCCTTTCCAAATAAATATTTTTACTAATACTAAGTCTCAAAATACAGTTAAAAGATACCGTAATATGTGTACACATTTTTAGATCGATAAGTTTAAAAGTTTTCTTTAAAAAATCGCGAAAATTCGCTTTTTTTCGGCTTTCTTACTGAATATAACAGCTTAATTAAAGCCAGTAGGATGCTTTCCCAATCAAACTGTAATTATCTTCTATAAGTTTAAAGGAACAGTTTTTTTTTCTTTGGGCTAATGATGACTGACCCTACAGTCGAAGCATGTCCCTCCCTCCCCTTTGAGAAATAAAATATAATTATAGTAGTGAAAGACAGCCTTTTTATTTTTTACCTGTAACTACTACATCATAGCAAAAGGGACTACTACTACAACATATATCCTATTTTGTTTAATAAATGTCATACATTTCGTAATTTAAATTTTAAATGCACATAAATGATGGAAGAAAATTTGGAATTTTACAAAAATTTTGATAGAATATTTTATTATATTTTACACTAAAATCTGTTTCCAATGACATAGCAACATACTGCTAATATTTATTATTGCGACCATAAATCAATTATTCAAGAACTCCGTGATTCGGATCATTTTTGGATAAGTTGAATATTAATTAAATAAATGGTTTATGGTAGTGAAATATACATGTTTAGTAGACTTGTTGCGTTTTTTTGGTTCTTGCTTAATTAGCAGGTTGGGAAAATAGTTGGGCAAGAGCAATTTAGGTTGGTCGCTCGCCCAACCGCGCCCACTCCTGGCGCCGCCACCGTTACTTCCCTGATTTTTGTTTTGTTTTTTTATATAACTTAACATAAATTGTCATTTTTTAAAAGGCAGTCAGAGATAATTTTTAAAGAAAGTCAAAGACCAGCATTTCTGTTTAAAAAATATTTTTATTGAGTAGACTGTGCATACTTAAAAATAATGTGTAGCTCTGTTGCTGTATTTTTCGTAACTTTGTATATAGAAAATTTTAATTCTTAAATAATACTCCTAATTGTAATGTGCAGTCAGTTTTTAGGAGTTCAATAAAACCGGTATTTTTTAAAATAACCATAGCTTATGTCCAATTTCATAAAGGGAGAAGATTAAATTTTAAAAAATAAAAAAATACAGGGTGTCCCATTTAAAATAACAAACCTACCATATACTAGAATATCAGCCATTTTGTTTTTGTGCAAATGGAATGTCACAAAAAATTGGCGAAGATATAACGATGACAAAAACTTTTCAAGGTCTAAGACATTCGGCAAAAACTGCATCTTGATAACTTTATTTGTTCTAAAATAATTCGCGATCAAAAAAGGTCAAAATATAAGCGGCTACCCTGTATTAAGTACAGTAGGTATCAGAATTATTGTAAAAATGATCTATATTTTTTACTTTATCACCCTATATCCTGAAAGCAGTAGCAACTGATGACGCCAGCTTTTTGGTATAGAAATGGCGAAGAAGGAGATACGAGGCCAGGGGTTTTAGGGGGTATGTAAATTTAAAAAAAGGGGTAAGTAAATTAAAAAAAAACAAAAGAACTCTTACTAAATAAAGCAAGGCGCTACAAGAAGAAAACGAAAAAAAGTAGCCATTTTTCCGTAACAACCAAAAAAAGGACCTCAGGTACGTAAAGCAAGTCAATTACCTACACGCATTTACTTTTATAACAGTTTTCCTCTTTTCAATCCTATTTTTAATAGGCTTCTAACATTACATTTTTATTATATTTTGAAGGGGAGCAGCGATATTTTAGGGGTGGCTGACCACCCTTAGGGTCGCCACTGATATTTAGAACATAGATTTATTTCAACTTTTTTTTCTTAAAATCACATATAGATTTACACCCTTAAGCCTTGTTCAGACCATAGATAACCTACATTTAGATCCGCAGTGGCAAGAAGCATTTTTCGGATTTTTACGACCACGCGCAGTGGGTGGACGAACATACGCACTTAAAAGCCGTGGCAAAATACAAACACCGGCACCCTGTACCCTTCTGTCCGCGGTCTGACCGTAAAGGTCCCTTACACAAAGAAAGCAGGTTACCCAGCGCCTACTTTCGGCGCTGAATCCCGGTGCCGGTTTTCCCGCTAGTACGTATGTACATAAAGAACGCTGATTGCGGCTGATTACCTGTTAGTTAAAAAGCAGATTTTGTGAAGGCGAGATGTTCAGTTCATCCTCCGATGAAGAATTTGTGCTACTGGAAAATGCGTTTCTGCGATTTCAAAGACCAAGGCAAGGAATACATCCAGTAAACCAAGAGCGAGTAGTTTATGGAGAATATCACCACCTATTTCTAACTTTGAAAGAACACGAAGAACGGTTTTTTCATTTCAGCCGCTATCTCATTCCACAAACGTTGTGTCACATTTCTATTGCTGTGAGACTTTAGCCGTTTGTCCCATAGCGCAGCCCTTGTAAAAACCGCAGATATCAGAGCTTCGACATCCATTTTTCTAATAATAATCACCCGAAAATCTACTTCCGCCTCCGAAAACCAGCGACCAACAATTAAAAGTTCATTCCGGCAAAATTGCCGGCGCCTATTGATGCTTGTAACAAGCTCCGACACGCTTTGTCTATGTCCACTCGTATTTAAAAGTTAGATGAATTATCGGCGCCTATAGGCGCGTGCTACCAGTAAGCAGGAAACCTGCTTTCTTTGTGTGTGTATACAACGCTCATTAGCTACCGTACTTCGAACAGAAAACCAGGATGCGGTCAACACATTCTTTCCTATAATGCGAATAGTTTGTTTGGGTCCGGGTGCGTTTACCCTCAACTAGCTTGCGTACAAACCGGTTTTTTCGCCCATGAAATGTAACTTTTGTTTTGCGCAGGTTATAACATTAGCAATCCATCGAGATCAGTGGTTCAGACACGGCTGGTAATTTACTTGAGTAGCGAGTAACTAAGTATTCTCGTGCGTGCGGACAGTAAAAATTAGGAAAGTAGTTTAGTGTAGTAGCTCTCCACACGCACCAGAATACTTAGTTACTCGCTACTCGACTAAATTACTAGCCGTGTCTGAACAAGGCATTAAGAATTAGCATCTTATTCCTAAACACCCTGTATAGACACCCAAAGTCTATTTTCGATAATAAAAATTGTTCTTACGAATTTGTTTTTTGTTTCAAGTGAATGTCAATAGTCTCTTACAGGTACCAGGTATAAAGTTATCATTTTAACAACATAGGTATAGTAAGAACATTTTAAAAGCGCAAATTCGGTACCCTTTGAAAATAATACAAAAAACATAAAAAGGCCGCCTGCAATCGGACTATTTTATACAAAGGCGCCGCTATCCTTTACAGCCACGCGCCAATACACTATGGGATAGAAATCCATTATTTTGGCTAAAAAGCAACTTTGAAATTTCAATGGCTCATGCTGTGTATTTCAAAGTAGATACTCCAAACTACATGTACGCAAAATTATAAAAGGATATGACGACTTCTATTGGGGTAATAAGAAACTTGAAAATGTATTTTAAGTAAACATAAATATACAACATTTAATCTACTTAGTTTATTATTACCCTTGTTTACTAAAAAGTAAAAGAGTTTAAATAATAAGAGATATTGTTGTGTTTCCGATGCAGTCTCGGGAAGTCTCGCTACTTTTGTCAAAGATTTTTTTACCTTTTTCTTTATCAGTTTTTGTACTTACAATTGCCGTCCTACTTTTTGCTACTTCTGAGTGTAAGAACAGATACAAGATTTTTTTATAATTTACAAGGTTTTTCCTTTTAAAATTTAATATGTTTTGTCCTACACTGTATATCCTAAAAGATAAAAGCATTCTGATGAAAGATATGGATTCTACAGAATCTACCCAACAAAACAGTGTTATTATTTATTTTATACGTTAAAAATAAAAAAACTTGGGAAGATGTATCTCTATTACGCTTCTAAGAATAATTTAAAATTATTTTTCAGATTTGGATGGTCATATTTCCGAAACTAATTGAGATAGACACATCAAATGTAGTATTTTTCTAAAGCATTTTAAAAGACTTTTTGATGGTGATATAATATTCAAAGTATTTCATTTAAAAAATCATACCTATTGTCGTACCCTATATATCATATGAGATAATAATCATCGGATTACTGATTAGAATACTACCGAATTAACCAAACAAGCTGACATTTTAGTTTATTTTGTACAATAAAAATAATAATGTTAAGTGGGGTGTAAATTTATAATAACATATAATAAGTTTTAGATTTCCAAAAGCGTTTGTAATCAGTTATCATATTTTTCCAGTAAAAAGCAACTCATTTTAAGTTAGATTGGAAAAATTCAGAATTTTGACCAAAAAATTAATTTCTATCCCATAGTGCGATGACCACCTGCATCAACCGGCATATCATAAAAGAAATATAGCAAAGGCTACCGCGAAGACAAGCATGCAGATTTATTTGCTTTAAACTTTTTGTGATTTTTTTTTATTATCAAAGGGCACCGAATTTACATTTTTAAACTGTTCCTTCTATAACCTAAATCTTATATTTTTAAATATCACATTCTTTCTAATAAGAGCAAATTGTTATTTATCCTAAATTTCTAAATATCCGTATACATCCCCTTACGAAGCGTTTTTATCAACTCCCCGAAAAATAACCGTAAATTTAAAAGACTGCCCTTAAAAACCACCGTGGCAACGTGACTGAAAGCAAATCACCCCCGAAAATGTCTTTATTTCTTACTTTTTATCCCCCGAAACACAAAACATCCCTCCCTATTTTCTACCCTTCTTAAGAAAACTAAAAAGAAGTATTAATTTCGTCTGGTGTAATGTCTACATTTTGCATCGTTTCTGACGAAATTACTTTAGAATTTCAAAGCAAAAAGTTTGGGTTTCAACAGGGGGTGATTTTTTTGTCAGGAGTATTGATGGCTGGTTTTGCGAAATCGACACCCGCTTTTATTTTTGCTAATAATTGACTTCCGAGTTTTTGTGCTCCGGATGTTATTTTCCATTTCTTTTCCTTATGTATATGGATTCGTTTTTTAAGGGTTGGATAATTTATTGGCAATAAGGTAGTTATACATGGTGTATGATAATAAACGATACACAGAAACCACCGAAGAAGGATAATATTATTTTCTAAATACACTTACTTATGTTTAAAAGTTGTATTAATATTTTTTTAGTTTTTTTGAATCTTTTAATAAGACTCAGTATACAGGAGTTCTTTTCGATGTGTTAGTACAGGGATCTCAGAAACCGCTGCAGCTACGTAGATGATTAAATGGAGAATGAATTGTAGTTTTTAGAGCTTACACCAAACTTTTTTTTGTCCAATCAATCATGATTAAGTAGATATTTTGAAAAGAACCGTTTTTACCACAAATTTCTTTTTCTCCGTTGCTCAGTTATTATTTGAAAGAACATAGCAAATATTAAAAATCCTGAATATTACATAAATAAAGAAAAGTAGTTGTCCCTTGGTTGCGTAAAGAGCAGAGCTTTAATCTCGGAAGCCAGAAGTCGCCGGTTCGATCCCTAGCCGGAAAGACATGTTAAGGTAGTGGTCATTTAAATATAACGACCGTGGTGGCACTCATGCTTTGTCTGGTGATGTGAAATGCAAAATCTGCATGTTTCAGTGCTTTGATAGCGTTAGCGAAATGGAGAAAAAGACGAGTTAAACATCTAATTACCCGACACTCTGGTACTTAGACCTTATGCCTTTGTGGGATGTCACAAAGATAAAAAAAACTTATCTGAAGTAGACAATTCCAGGCTTCTGCCTTTGCTATAGT
Source organism: Listronotus bonariensis (assembly GCA_014170235.1). Classification (NCBI taxonomy): domain Eukaryota; kingdom Metazoa; phylum Arthropoda; class Insecta; order Coleoptera; family Curculionidae; genus Listronotus; species Listronotus bonariensis. The sequence goes on along the minus strand of JACEGR010003017.1, from coordinate 108,275 downwards.
AAATTATATACAACGAATCATAATTTAGTTCTGTTTTTGCAAAACTAAGAAAAATAAATGAAAAACATGAGGAAAAATCACAGAAATCAAACAAAAACTATCACCAAATGACGAATTGTGGCCGACGGCGCAGTGTCGGTCGATTTTACGATCGAGAAATCCCAAATTACGACGAGTGTGGTCCCGTCTCTGTTAAGGTAAATGCTTTTTAGTGTTGTAAACCTTATATTTATTAAAATACTGCAAATTTTACATTGTTACCAACACTTTTTATTAACTATAAAAACCCTAAGTATTTGGATAACTGCGCATGTGCAAGTGCACCCTGTAAATCTCCCAGTGTGGGGTAAAAAAATCGTGCGCAGCCACGTAAAACATACGTTTATTTGAACTTTCTTTGTAAAATTATGTAAAGATTAAAACCTTGCTTCCTTTAAAAAATACAAATGCACGTGGAATCCATGATTTTTGAAACACCCTGTATGTTTTTTTTTAAAAATACCAAGATATAAAAATAATGTTAACGTGTGTTCCAAGTTAATCAATAAATACCCTAAAATATTCGGAATTACCAAATATTATGGCGACGGATTGATCCTCCGATAAGTAAAAAAACATTCAGAAATATATTATAACTATGACACTGATAACTTTTTGGAAAAGTAAAAAATCATCCCAAGATAAATGCCCATATTTTCTAAAATTTTGAAAAAGAATAAAATTGAAATGTTAGATACAGAAGATGTGGTGCTCACAACTCTAAGATCTTATTATTTCGCAAAATAAAATTTTATTACATTTGCGACGCTACTGACGCGTTAATAATTTTTTCGAAATAATTTTCTATAATTTTTAAAAGGGTACTTATGAACTTTTAAAATTATCTAAAAAAATTCGCCTCTGTGATAAACTGTTTAGTACAGGGAAGACAATATTAAAAAAATAATTAATAGTTAAAAAAACTAAAAAAACACGCTTTTATATGCAACCGAACTAAAAATTAGAAAATAATTTTTCATTAAAAAAATATTGTCATTTCATAGTAAAAAGCGTGGGGTGCATTTTACTATTTTTCATAACTTTTCCATCATAGATATTTGCAAATATAATAATTATAACATTTAATATATTTATCACCCCACGCTTTTTACTATGAAATGACAATATTTTTTTAATGAAAAATTATTTTCTAATTTTTAGTTCGGTTGCATATAAAAGCGTGTTTTTTAGTTTTTTAAACTATTAATTATTTTTCATTTTTTAGTTTCTGCTACTCTTGACAAAATGGCGAAAAAATGTTTTAATGAACAAGAGTGGCAAATTTTAAAATTTTTCCAACAGATTGCAACTCACTAAAAAATTTCTTCTTCATTAAGTAGCAAAGTTTGAAATTTTGCCAACAGATGGCAATCCAGGCAATGTTTGGACCGTTGCCAATATATTGCAACCCACTAAAAAATTTCTTCTTCATTTAATAGCAAAGTTTGAAATGTTGCCAACAGATGGCAACCTAGGTGTTGTTTTTATAATATAATGGAATTTTTTTCCTGGCGATCCAAAAAAAGATAACGGGATACTGTTTGCAGATTATTGCATTGTCATGTTTCCTTAATACGTGTGCAAAGTTTCAAAGAAATCGAATAGCTGGAAGTTGGTTAAAATAAGGCTCAAAGATTCCGTTACATAGCCAGATAGTTACAACCCAAGTTAATAAAAAAGCGTGTTAACGGCATTTATTAACTGTTATTGTTCATAAAAATTGAACACCAATGGTGCAACTAACCCTATATTTTTATTGTTCATAAAAATTGAACACCAATGGTGCAACTAACCAAATTGTGTAAAAACTAAAAAATTTCTTCTTCATTTAATAGCAAAGTTTGAAATGTTGCCAACAGATGGCATCCTAGGTGTTGTTTTTATAATATAATGGAATTTTTTTCCTGGCGATTCAAAAAAGATAACGGGATACTGTTTTTAAATTATTGCATCTTCATCGGTCCTTGACACGTGTGCAAAGTTTCAAAGAAATCGAATAGCTGGAAGTTGGTTAAAATTAGGCTCAAAGATTCCGTTACCTATAGATAGATAGTTACAACCCAAGTTAATAAGAGCGTGTTAAAAACATTTTTTTTTTGAAAATGAAGCAGATATCAAAAATTTAAGAAACTCGTTTTTTTTTTAAATGGTCTTCTGAATAACATTATATAAATAAAAAACAAAAAATGTAGTTTATGTCAAATGTAGCTCTTGAAAAAGTTTTTGCAAAAAATAGGGCTTTTCTTTTACACCCTGTAGAATAAAAACAAAAAAACTTTACTTAAATTGGAATAGCCATTTTTTCTAAAACGGTAATAACGATTTTGAACTCGGCCCATGGCCCCCCTCAGAAAGTCGATATGACCGCCCCTGGTTGTAATTAAGCTAACATTTATTTATTTAAAGTCTAAAACAATTTAATTGAATTTTCCTTAACTGTCAAGCTTTTAACTGTTTTACAACACTTCTCTTTGTTATTTCGCGAAAATTAGAATGCTGGTATCTTATTTTCCAATTTTCCCTCCTTCGCAGTCTCAAGTCTTTATTGGAAATTCCGATTCCGCCGTCAGACAGTTAATTTGAAAGCCGAATGAGTATATAAAATCGGCTCCTCTCCCTAAATGCCCCAAATAGCTTTTACGCCAGCTTAATTCGTTTAATAATCGTGCCGGCACGCAACTCGAATTCCCATATTATTATCTTTTATTGATTGGTGGGATGACGTCGCAAGATTTTCCACGAAAGAAAACGAAGGTAATATAAGAAAACTTTGGGCTTTTAAAATATATTAAGAGAAAAAGCATCTCATTGAGAAACATGCTTGGTACAAAGATTGCATCCACCCTAAGGTTATAAGCGACACTTTAATACAAAGCTAAAGTGCATTTAATATGGATTAAAATTCTATTTAAAATCGTGCATGTATGTTTTTCTTAAGGCCGCTTTCAGACGGGCGACTTTTGGCAGAAGAAGTTGATTAGATAAATAGCGGCGTCTTATCGCCAATTTCGACTACAACTGTAGTTGTAACTAACGTGTAGTTTTGGACGGGATCGGCGACAATTAGCGGCAGAAGTTCGGTTGCAGTCGAAAAACGCCTGTATGAAAAGGAATCGCTTTTTCCATGCTTGTTAAATGACAACTGCAAGTAGCGACAATCAACCACAAGCGATCGACTTTTTGCGGTCAACTTCGACTGCAAAAAGTCGCCCGTCTGAAAACGGCCTAATATGTATGCTCCTATAAGTCAATCTCGATTTCTGATCATTCCTCTACAAGGTAACCAAAAATTTTCTTCTATAGTTTGGTTAGTCCGGGTTTTCGTGGATTGATCTTTAAGGTGAGGATAAGTTTGTTTAAGCAAGTTGAGTAGGGCTATCATATCTGTGGTATATTCATTTCTTAATTATGGCAATAGGATCTGATGAGCCTACAGTGTTGTTAAAAAGTATACTTAGCTCATCGAAATTTAAAATAAATGGAGGAGAATGATGATCTATAACTCTTTGGCTGGATGTAGAAGAATCTAAGAATACGTAGGTTGGTTAGGCTTTGATTTTTTATGGTGTAAGGCGTATTTTAGTATTGCAAAATTATCAGGTTTCTTGGCGGAAGCTTCCGCTTCAGGAGTAAGAATTTCATTAATGGTTGTATGTCTTTAGTTTTATATTTTCACTAGTCTTTAAAGTTTTCAGATAGCTTGAGCTTAATTGCAAGAGATTTGGTGAAGAATTCTGTACTAATTGTGGTATAGGCGGCTGTGAAATGGGTATAGTAATAGGTAGAGTGTTTCCGGATTCCGGAGTAATATCCCTAGAACCATAAGATATACATTTGTCGCTGACTTTGCAACTATACCTTATAAATTCAATCAATTGCAAAGTTAACCCAACATTATTTACGTGTCAAAGCTCTGTTGCTGTTCGGAATAATTGTTCATTTTAGTTATAAGTTATTTTTGTACGTAGTTTAGTCCTTTTAGTAAAAAAATGTTTTTTAAAAGGAGCTTCGCCGATCTCGTTATTTAGCTCCGGTACTGTCTGGGGTGCTATCTTTGTGGGTTCTGTTAAGATGGGTCCAAATTTAATTCATTCTGAAAGCGATGCCGCCAAGTACACAAAAAATGATAAAGCAAATAAACCCTTTTATGAACAATGATTTATTGCAGCAAAACAATATTTAACCCGACGAGTTTCTAGTACTACGCCACGTGCCATCGGTTTTATAGCAGGCAGAGGCGAAATAAGAGAATGTTTTGTTAGTAGGTGATACGTGTTTTAGCAATGTATTTTTTATTATTTAACTAAAAATATGTAATCAGGCTCTGTCCGAGGCTATGTGCATTCAAAAAGGTTTGTTTACTTTATCATTTTTTGTGTACTTGGCGGCATAGCTTTCAGAATGAATTAAATATTATATATTAAATATAAATATGGTAAGAGTTATTGATCTAAGTTCGGTACATCCTGAGGCAATGTGTTCGGTTTTTCTGCAAGTGTAGCAGCCCTTTGCATCCATAGATATAAAAATTCTGTAGCAATTCTGGACGCAGCTTTGTGTTGGAGAGAAAATTAATGCCTATTTTGTGTAATTTATTTATAATTAATGTATGCGGTATTTTTGGACACACATTTAAAAGAACAAGTCTTTCTGCTGGGGTTATAAGGTACCGGACTCTCAAAATTTAGCCCCTTATAATGTAATCGTCCCTATCCATAAAATCATCCACTATCTGTTTAGTTGAAAAGTACATACATATTCTATTGTCTTATAAGCGAGATTAAAAAAGGGGCGGATGAATTTTCGACCAAGTTTAGAGCAACTTATATAGTATATTCCCTAACTAGTGCTGAAAGTGCCACTTTCGGCACGTGTTAGGAACGCTATTTTTTTAAGAGCGTAAGGAAACCATAAAAACAAAATTGTATTATTTTTTTTAAATTTTAACACTGCTGAAGAAAAATGTAAACTGGGTTTCTTTAAACACCAATCCAACTTTCTCAGGGGTGGCAGTTTCTTTAAACTAACCACTTCTAATTTCGATGTGGCTTGTCCACAGGGTGGTTCTATATTTTAGTAGGTATGATTTGTTATTTAAAGTAGGAACTTTCTAAGCTAAATTTGTTGCAGAAAAACTACTATTAAAACAATTAAATTTTCTTTAAAGCAAAAAATAAATTGTTGAATAGTGGCGAGTTTAACTAAATAAAGGCTTGAAAAAAACGAATAGTCTTTAAGATCTTATTTCTAAATTACCTTACAGTTTATTGTCAGTAAATTTCTCCAGTCTGCACAGCACATTTACTTTAAAACACTATTACAAATATTGTACAGTATATCTGTTGAAAGTCTCAAGACATTTTGTCTGCGGTGTTATTTTATGTTGTAATGCTCGGGAACAAGAGTTAAAATATAAAAAGTTGAGAAAACCTTGGCCTTTGCACGGAATGTCTTCTCTAAGACAATTTGTACAAACAGTTTGCACAAAACAGCTGGGAATAGCACAAAAAAAAAAACTTTTTAATAAGTACTTAGTTAAAAGAAACTTGACATTCTTTTTGTAATAGTTGTCCTTTTGACAAGTCTATTACGTAATCTTTGTAACCTTATGTTATTTGAGAGAGCCCCAATACACTTTTGGGGGTGAAAATTTAAGAGAAAACCTTACGTTCTCGTAAATTTAACCGGGAAAAAGTAACCTTTTGTTACACAAGTAAAATCTTAATCTACTCTTTGGGGGTAAAAAAGAACCCGGCGTTCTTTTTCTTCAATTTGAGCGCGAGATGTAACCTTTTGTTACTACTTAAGCGGTCTCCGGGTAGACACATTTGGGGGAACATATAACGATCTTACGTTAGAGGTCTCCGAGTAGACACTGAATTTGGAAATATGAGTTTTGGGGAGAGAAACTAAAATAGAGGTGGGTCCAAAGAAAAAGAAAATGGTTAAACCAATAAAAATATAGAAACAAATTAAAACAAATATGGCTTCCATAATTTAGAAATCCTATTGGTCAACTAAAAGAACCAATATCTAGGGTGAAAATATTAAAAGTTATTCTGGGAACTAGTCAAAGTCCCGACAAAGCATGCCGAAATCGTTGTGGCGCAAGCCGCCAAAAGCTCGGCCGCGTTTGTGTTAAAGCGGGAAAAGCCCGGCGGAGATCTTCAAATGCTTATTTCTGATAGCGGTATTTCGCCGAAAGGAGACATGCACCGGGGTTAAATAAACAAAGAATTTAAAAATAGATGAATTCTTAGAAGTCAGTAAAAAAATTATTTCAGGTTTTTAAGGAAGTAAATTTGAATAATTTGCAACTTTGTAAGAAAATAGAGAGTTTTCGCAACAACTGCTACCTAATAATACCCTAGTTGTACTAAATATTTTGGTTGGTAAACGTACAATTTGTGGCATTTTGCAGGTTAATAATAGTGAATTGAAACAATTTTTTGTTGTGAAAATATTGGTGTCTGTGTATTGTGTTTCTTCCCTCTTGAGTTGGTTTGGCCAAAGCAAAATGTTCGACTCGTTGCGACTCGCTAATATTTGGTTCAAAATGTTACGTACTTTTTTACTACTGTATAAATAAGAAAACTTTGTGGTCCTAGCAACGCGAATGATAACGAAAGAGAACCTTCATGTTACCTGGTTGCTAAGCGTTGCTAGCTACGAAAGTAATATTTTCAGCGCCTGACCAAAAAATAAGAGTAAAAAAAAAGAAAATATGCTTGTGGGAAATATTAGGATTTATTTATAAAAAGTAACTAATTTATGACAAAATATTTTAAAAAACTAGGTTAGGTATTGACATTAAAAGTAATTGTGCAATTTGAGCAATTAGCAAAAGAAATTGGAGGAATAATACTTGAATTAACAGTTTTTAAATTTGTTGTTGGGGCATCGTTATCACCTTTAACTACGTTAATATTCATATTTTTCACTGTTACTTCATTAGAGGAAATATTGGTAGGAATTTCGTGTAAAATCTTCTTTGAAATTTCCACCTTATTACTATAGGATTCAGCAATATATCCCTCCGCAACAGAAGAAGACTTCCAACCTCCATGCCTTTTTAAGTCCAAAATATCGACATCCAAAGCATTGGCAAGGAACGTAGTTGACGTTCTTCTAAAAGAATGGCCAGTGTATCTACTGATGTCTTCAAGCTTCAAAAACTTCGCAATTTCTTTAGGTACATTTGAAATAGTGTGCTTTCCAATTACTTGATTAACACATTTACCTCTTTCATAACGATACAATAAGCGCTCATCTAGAGCATTCCTTGGTCTCAGCTTAATATATTCCTGTAGAAATCTGACATAAGGAACTGAGCCTTCATCGTTGGTTACTACAAAGTTTCTTTTAACTTTATTTTTAGACTCCACTATTTTTACTATAGCCACGTCATTTCTTATTTCTACATCACTTAGCTTCATTCTGTATAATGTATAATGGCTATTACTTTCATTGCTAAGTAACTTTGATCAGGCGCGTTAAGTAAAAACTTTATGATTTCTTTTTTTTTAATTTTTTGACTTTTTTGCCTCCATAACCATCGTTTTTCCAATAATAAAAGCAACTAGTTTCTTGAACTCCGAAATATCTTGATTTTTGTTTACGGAAATTGATAACTTGAGCATATACAGACCAGAGGGTTGGTGGTGATAAATACTCGGATTTTTCTTGAAAATACGCCAACATCACATTCTTGTCAATCCGCCCCACATTTTTGTAGCAAGCCATTCAGAAAACGATTTATATGTTTGATGGTACCTCTCTTTAGATTTGTCTGGCAGAAGTGAGGCACACGCAAGGTCAGCTGCCTTTTGGATGCCATTTTCATATTCATTTAACATTTTAAAATGGGAATGGATTTATACTAAATTAACAATAATTCAATATCTGACAAGTCAACAATAATGTGTTGCTAGGGATTAATTTTTAACAGGTAAAATTTCAAAATCTCTGATATTTCTATTAAAACATGATGTTAATGATTATTAAATTATGCGATACATAGAACAGTAGCAGAAAAAATATAATACATTACACGATGCGAAAGGCCTTTCAAGTGTTTGAAGGTTTTAAATAGCCTCGGCGTCGCCTCGGCCATTTAAAAACCACCTCACACCAAAACGTAAACTTTCGCATCTTGTAATGTAAATAACTATTTCCGCAATAGTGCTAAAAAGTAAACACTTTCAGAACTAAAAGTTCACTTTTTCGCACGCGAGTAGAAAAAATTTCTTTCTCAGAGTTTTAGGACAATAGCATTTGGTATAATATGTGGTAAAAATCCCAGGTCTTACTTTCTAGATAAAAAAGGTTGAAAATCGCCCTCTTTCCGCCAAAACCTGATAAAACTTAGTCCTAAAGTGGTTAACTTTTAATAGATTCTAAATTGAATGATAAAAATTCCCTGTCGACTGTTCATATGTACATCGGAAACACATTTAATGGAAAGAAAGCCCTTTTTATTCTGCATAGCCAGAAAACAAAGAAATCCAGAAATTTTCCAAGTGACCACTTTAACTTTAAATGCTTATTAACGTAAAACTCAACGTTACCTACCATTATATTCGTTCTCGGAAATAGCTACTTAAAAATATCTTAGCTGAAGTGAGGGAAAAATTTTTGTGCATTAGCAAGGAGAGAAATAAAATTTCTTTTATTTTATTTTAATTTTTGAAAAAACATTTTTTTTTAGTATACAGGGTACTTCAAGTGTATTAGGATCTGTAGCTTTAAAAAACAAATAAAAGGGACCGTTTAAACACATTTTACGTTGATCACATAAAAACTATCGGAGAGCAAAAGTTAAGTCCAGAAACACCTTAATAAGTTATACTCTGTATAATTCGGAGTTATATAGGGTGATTCAAAAATCGATCACGAAACTTAAGGGGGTGATTCTACTTAATAAAATAAGGGTAGAGCTTCAAATATATTTTTTCAAAATGTCATTCGTTTTCGAGTTACAAGCTGTCAAAGTTCAATTTTTATTTTGGTTTTTTCGCCATATTGCATTTATTTTTTAACCAATCCAGTCGATATTTGGCACGAGCATCGAGCTTTGCAGATTCTAAAAGTTTTTAAGATAAATGTACTTTTTTAAATACCGACAGAGGGCACTTTACCTAAAACTTTCTACAACAAAAAAACTTCATATAAACATATGTCCTAAACGTCTTGGTTTTTGAACTACGAGGTGTTAAAAGTTAAGTTTGTCGGTTGAGTTACTGGACACCCTGTATGTATGTAGGTAATTTGATGGAAATTGATGAAAACTTTGATGTCTATTGGTGCCTAAACGGTGAGGCTTATCGACTTTAATAAAGAGTACCTAATTTTTTAAGTTTTTGATTGTCTATAAAATGGCGCCCCCACCTTTGCGATATCTGTCAAAATAAAAAGTTATAATCTAAATACATTTTAAGTTTAAGGAAAAGTGCCTTCTGGCGGTATTTAAAAAAGTACTTTTGTCTTAAAATTTTAGAATCTGCAAAGCTCGCTTTGTGTGCCAAATATCAACTGGTTTGGTTAAAAAAAAGTAATATGGCGAAAAATCCCAAATTATAAATTGAACTTTGACGGCTTGTAACTCGAAAACGAATGACATTTTGAAATAAAAATATATTAAGCTCTACCCTTATTTTGTCAAAGTAGAATCTCCCCCTTAAGTTTCGGAATCGATTTTTAAATCACCCTGTATTTTTGTTTCTTTTATAAGGATTTAAATTACATATATAACCTTTAACAAGCTAATCAAACTTATCAATTTTTTGTTTAAGTAGATATTATTATTAACTTAGATAGCAGAGTAAAATTATAATCCAAGACTACCTTGTTTTTTCCACCATGTACATTTTGACGGTACCAAAATGTTTTTATATCTTTCAACTTAGTCTTCACGTTATTATTTCAAAAAATTAATGGATTTTAACTGTTTGTTCCACTTTTATACTCAAAAATGTCATTTTTGAGTTTGTGTATTTTAAGCATCATTATAATAATTTTATTTGTTACGACGCAACTGCTATAAGAAACATCCTATACAAACACTTTTCATATATTTTACTATTCTATATTATATTCTATAGGCACGCATAAAAAGATGTTTTGTGAAAGGTTTAGAAAGACAGAAATTAAATTAAAATCATAGGAGGTACTCGAAATTTTAACTTAACGAATACCCAACTTTGAGGCTCTAGAACTCTAAAACTAGAGGCGACTGGGCAATGTGCCCATGAAAACATTTAATCAAAAAGTTGAGATCTACAATATAATACATTATGTAAAAAATTAACCGAAATCCAATTTCCATAAGGATTGAGCGGGGTCCTTTGGCCTAAAATTTCATCCTAAGAATTGTCCGTTTTGTGTTTAGCACACACACGCCCACCCTGACAATTGACCATTATAATAAATTAAGAATATGTATTATGTTCCCCTATCGGTATGACATTTGTCATATTTTGTTTGCTGTTAGTAAGGTATTTTACTTTTATACGGTTTAAAAAAGCCAAAATTACAAATAGGAGATATAGTGTCTATTCGTATTTTCGACACTAAACTTAGTGCTTATATCTTAGAGCGACGATATGATGGAAATTTAATATAATTTTCAGATTTGAATGGCTATATTTTAAAAGCTATAAGAGATAGACATATCAAAGGTGGTATTTTTTAAACCTCTTTAAAATATCTATTTCATGGTGATTAAAGTTAAATAAAACACTCTGTATATTAATACAGAGTGTTTTATTTAAAAAGTGACGGTTTACTATTAAATTCCCGAGGATGGCCACAACTTAATCTTAACTCAACGTTTGACAGTAAATAACTCTTAAAGGAATGACTTAATCAAAATTTTTGAGAGATCAGAATATGCGATGAGCATATTTAACCATCCATTTTTGTCTGAGTAAAAAAAAAATAAAGAAGAGGTCCAAAATTCCCATGTTATTTTAATGGAAAAAGCAACATGATTTCGGCACGGTTTAAATCAGAGATTAAGAGCATTGGGGCTCTAGAACTCTAAAACTAGAGGCGACCGGGCATTGTGCCCATGAGAACATTTAACCAAAAAGTTCTACTAAGATCTACAATATAACACATTATTTAAAAAATTAACTGAAATCCACTTTCCATAAGGATTCAGCGGGGTCCTTGCGCCTAAAATTTAGCATACACACGCCCACCCTGACAATTCACCATTATAAGAAATTAAGAATATGTATTATATTCCCCTATCTGTGACATTTGTCATATTTTGCTTGCTGTTAGTAAGGTATTTTACTTATACGGTTTAAAAAAGGCAAAATTAAAAATAGTAGATATAGTGTCTATTTGTATCTTCGACACTAAACTTAGTGCTTATAGCTTAGAGCGACGATATAATGGAACTTTAATATAATTTTCAGATTTGAATGGCCATATTTTTAAAGCTATAAGAGATAGACATATCAAAGGTGGTGTTTTTTTTAAAGCTTTTTTAAAATATCTATTTAATGGTAAATAAAGTTAAATAAAACACTCTGTATATTAATACAGAGTGTTATATTTAAAAAGTGACGGTTTACTATTACATTCCCGAGGATGGCCACAACTCAATCTTAACTCAACGTTTGATGGTAAATAACTCTTAAAGGAGTGGCTTAATCAAAAATTTTTGAGAAAACTTTTTGTAGAGCGGTTAATTTTTATCAGAATATGCGATGAGCATATTTAACCATCCATTTTGTCTGAGTAAAAAAATTAAAGTAAAAGGTCCAAAATTCCCATGTTATTTTAATGGGAAAAGCAACATGATTTCGGCACGGTTTAAATCAGGGATTAAGAGCATTTTTACATTAAATATATATTTTTTTAGGCTATAAACTAGGCAGTCGCGTGCGGAAAAGTATCAATTTGCGCACTTAACTATAAAAGTTTTGTATTTAAGATATTTAACTGTCTCAAACAATAAAGCGTGTAGACACCGTCCAAGACCCCTGTACCAGTTTTTATCAGCTGATTCTTGCTCACTTAACTTTGAACGCTCTGTATTTAAAACTTTTACCATAAAAAGCTCCTCAATTTAACAATATATTCTTAAAATATCTTTTCATCGTTCAGACTCGCAAATTACTAGAAAAGTAATAAAATAGGGCGTCAAGATAAACTAGGAAAAACGTCGACCAAGCATAAAATTTTCCTATCTTCACGGCAGTAATAAAACACTTGGCGTTCGCTGAATGCAAAATAATTCTAAATTATGGATTTGTCATGTGGATTTTAAAGAAAACCTTCTAAAATATGCGCATAAGTTAGTGGAAAATCATACATGATGCAATCGGTTGCCAGTGGAAAATGGAAAAATAAGAGGCGAAGAATATAACATTATTTCTACTCAAGTTATGGAGTATGGAAAATAACTTGTGGATAGTTTTGTTGTAGATTTTATATGGCCTGTTATAAATGGGTTAGGCGTACAGGGTGTTCAAAGGGTGGCTAGGTAAGCAAGGGCTCTGGTGCAAAAAATAAAGAAGAGCCCCCAACTACACTATTTTGAATCGTTTCTACTCAATTACACGTGCTCGAAAAAAAAGTATCCCTTTAAAATCTAGTTTACTTATACATATTCCACATATTGGACAAATTTTCACAACTCCAATTTATGAGTACACTAAGTCAGAGTCCGAGGGGCCCCTGAACTTGGGTGTCCCGGGGCACCGCCCCGCCTAACCACATAGTAGCTACGCCACTGAGGATGTTACTAAAATACCCGTGTGTTTTTTTTATCTTTGGACAATCCACGAAGGCTGGAAGCCTAAATACTAACGTACCGTGGGTGTCTTAAGCAGGGTAAGAGGAAGTTTGTTAACACGGGACTTAAAAACTTGAAGATTTGGGGGGAAGGAAAGACCTCCGCTGGCAGTAGGTTCCACAGTCTAGAAACTCTAGGGATAAAAGAACGAACGAAATGGGAAGTTCGGGGCCTGTCCAATTGAACCGTATAGGGATGCATACGCGCGGCACCACGAGTTTCTTTGTTGGGAGCTGCAAGAGGAGGGACTATACTGGATAATTCGTCGGAGCAGAAGCCGTAAAAGTATCTATAGAAGAGCGATAGATCTCCCACAGCTCGACGATGGGCAAGAGAAGGAAGTCTTTGAGTAAGTAAAGGATCATTAATAAGACGAACAGCCCTCCTTTGAAATGCCATTCCCCAGACATGAGAACAATATTCCAGAGAGGGTCGAATTTGGGACACATACAAAGTGTATAAATTGGAAGGAGAAAAATACTTTTTGGCTCGGAAAAGAAATCCAAGCTTTTATGAAGCCGCGGTGGCTATAGATACAATGTGTTTATGCCAGTTATTATTTATAATTATGCTTAAATTAGATAAATATTTTAGGGGCAATGCCGCACAAACTCACGCACAACTTCTTAATTATTTTACTATTAAGGGGGCCCGAGATTTTTGTCTGTACCGGGCCCGTCACGGCCCTTGACGGCCCTGATGTCATGATGATGCCTTATTGTTTTCTGAAACGTAATGCGTTGTTTTTAAAATAACTGTATTTAGCCGAGACACAAACCAAAAATTGGGTAATTTCTGTAAAAATTCTTCACTAAACTGAATCTAGATACCCATTTTTATCAGCTGATTTACCGAATTGCAACACTGTACTCCTTAATTTGAATCGCGGATATTTTCCTTAATTGGTGACCAGTATCTCTAATATTGTCGATGGTTACTCTCCTACCTTTACCAGATCCAAACTGCGGCACACTATGTTTTATTCTTGGCAGGTGTTGGCCATAAAAAATTATGAAAAAGAAACATCGTAATCAAATTTTCTTTTGTCAAACATAATTTTTTGCCTACTAAATGTTTGCAGCGACTGTGATTTTCATTAATACTTAGTATAATTAAATAAACTTACTTTTTCATCTTTTTTCTATCATTTCATTAAATATGATAACTACCACCTAATGCAACAAAAACAACGGCTCACAAGGCCTCGGTAAACCCTAAAAACCCAAACCATCGGGATCGTGAAAAACAATCGCCTGCGCCAAAACAAAACAGAATCGCTGCTGTCTGAGGCGACGAGGCGAGATTGAAGTGCGCCTCCTGAATGGAACGAGGTGTGAACTGCAGCGCCCCCACGCCTATTAAGAAGGCATTAACTAAGGTGTGAAACACCCGTCGCATCATGGTGGTTTTAATGGGTTCCCATTGTTTTAACGGCTGCGCCTTTTTGTTTTTGCATTCAGTTTGTTTTTGATCTTGAAACAGGTCGGAATTTCCTTGCTGGCTGGAGATTAAAGGTGATATAAATGGCTGTTTTTTTGCTTTAATAAAAACTTTCGTAGTTGTTTGATTTATAAATGCAGCTTGGGTTTTAGTTAGGTAATTATTTCATATACGTTTTCCTTTAGATTGTATAAAATATTAAACAGTGTATCTATATAGATGGGCCTATATTTATTCATTCTGAAAGCGATGCCGCCAAGTACACAAAAAATGATAAAGTAAACAAACCTTTTCGAATGCTCATAGCCTTGGACAGAGCCTGATTACATATTTTTAGATAATTAATAAAAATACATTGCTAAAACACGTATCACCTACTTACAAAACATTCTCTTATTTCGCCTCTGCCTACTATAAAACCGGTGGCACTTGGCGTGGTACTAGAAACTCTTTGGGTTAAATATTTTTGCTGCAATAAATCATTGTTCACAAAAGGGTTCCTTTACTTTATCATTTTTGTGTACTTGACGGCATCGCTTTCAGAATGAATTAAATTTGGACCCATCTTTAAAACAAACTTCTTAAAACACTTTGAAATTGTATTTTTTTAATTCTGCAGGCTGTTAGCTATTTATAAATAATTATTCCAAATATTTTAAGAACTCAACTTTTAGGAGTAGGAAACGTTTTATAAACACGCCTATAATTTTCTCCTAAATAAAATAAACATATTAAATTTGGGGTGGTTGTGGTTCCATTTAAAAATATTGATTTTTGGTAGTTTTCTCAATTTATTAGTTAGATATGAAAACTTATTTTTTAACACCCTGTATTATATGAAAATACAGGGTGTTTAAGAATATGTGGGCAATCTCTCGGATTTATATACAGTGGCTCCACCTAAGTTCTCTACATATGAGAAACTTTTTATTATTAATTTTACAAATAATAAATAATAGTTTAAAAAACTAAAAAAACACGCTTTTATATGCAACCAAACTAAAAATTAGAAAATAATTTTTCATTACAAAGAAGTTTGTCACTTCAGAGTAAAAAGCGTGGGGTGCATTTTACTATTTTTCATAACTTTTCCCTCATAGATATTTGCAAATAGAATAATTATAACATTTAATATATTAAGCACCCCACGCTTTTATTCTGAAGTGACAAACTCTTTGTAATGAAAAATTATTTTCTAATTTTTAGTTCGGTTGCATATAAAAGCGTGTTTTTTAGTTTTTTAAACTATTATTTATTTTTCATTTTTTAGTTCGATATATCAATTAGTTTTTTAAAAATAAATGCTCCAGTTTATTCACTAAAAAATTCCTTCGCCATTTTGTCAAGAAACACAGAGGATCTGTAAAGGAATTTATTTATCCTGGCGGTCCTAATCAGGATAACGGGATACTGTTTTTAAATTATTGCATTGTCATCGGTCCTTGATACGTGTGCAAAGTTTCAAAGAAATTGAATCGCTGGAAGTTGGTAAAAATTAGGCTCAAAGATTTCGTTACATAGATAGATAGATAGATAGATAGATAGATAGATAGTTACAACCCAAGCTAATAAAAGCGTGTTAAAAAAGGATTTTTTTATAAAAGTTCTGCTTGGTCTAAAACCTAAAATGCAATCATTAGATATTCATTTTTTCAGTAGTATACCAGGTATCTAAAAATGTGTATTTTGTTCAGGTGGAAATTACCCTTACTTTTAAAAATATTGAAAATTATTATACATAAAAAATGTTTAAAAATAAAAATAACTCTTAAATATGCAAACTCATTCATTTTCAAAAAACTTTTATTTTTGTTATTTTTTTATGATAAAAAGATAAAAATTTAAAATTCCACATTTGTAAATACTTTTTTGAAATGGAATATCTAGAGAAAGCTTAAGAACTGTCAAAACAGTAAAAAGTCACAGAAACGCTCTTTACCGTATCTCTTTTAAATGAACGAGCTTTAATATTTAACAGTTATTGTTAATTCTAAACAATTTTTTCCTTATAATAATTTTCGATATTTTTAAAAATGAGGGTGCTTTCCTTTTGAACAAAATTCACATTTATTGAGATACCTCGTATACTACTGAAAAAAAAATGAATATCTAATTATTGCATTTTAGTTTTTGGACAATGCAGAACTTTTAATAATTTTTTTCGTTACATTAATAATAAAAAAGTTACTCGTGATAGAGAACTTAGGCGAACACACTGTATAAATAATTATTCCAAATATCTCGGGAACTTAACTTCTAGGAATAGAAAACTTTTCACAAACACGCCTTTAATTTTCTCCTAAATAAAATAAACATATAAAATTTGGGTTGGTTTCATTTTCATTTAAAAATATTGATTTTTGGTAGTTTCCTTAATTTATTTGTTATAAATACTTATTTTTTAAACACCCTGTATTATATGTATATACTGAGTGTCCAAGAATATGTGGGCAATCTCTCAGATTCATATAGAACACATAAAAATAATGTTTTAAGTTCATATAAAATTTACAGAGATATGTATGTAGGTATTTACCCTTAAAGAACGCCCCTAAAAATCGTTTTTTTTTCAATAACTTTTTATCACTCGGTATAATAAAATAATGTTTTAATATGATAAAAACCAGCTAGAACTCCTTAAAATGGTATTTTTTGTAAAAGATTTGCCTTTATTAGTTTGCCAGGAGCAGAGTAACCCTTAAGTTGTTTTTACAGTTTGAAAGATTTCTAGCATAAAAGTTTTCCTGCTGCAATTTTTTGATCTGCACATGCGCACTTTGCAAAAATTTTTAAAAAGAGGAAAATGCGCATGCGCATAATAAAAAATTGCACCAAGAAAAATTGCATGCCACAAAAACTTTCAAATAGTAAAAATAGATTTTACACAATAGTAAAGATTTGACATTGACATGCAGCCTCGCTTCCATATATGGCGGTATGAATATTATATATGGTAGATTCGTCAAAAGGAACTCCCCTAAATGAGTTTTAAAAGAGTTTTTATCATGAAGTCAATTTTGTTTCTGGCCCAGGGACTAAAATTCTGTTTAGGTTAATCTTTAAACTTACTACACAAACTAGAAATTTTCTATGATTCCTACGCTCGCAAAACTATGCCTAACTCACCCTCCCTTCGAAAGGGGTAACTGACGTTCAGACGCGCACTTATATGAAATTCCTCTGGGCCATTGGCACAATTTATTACCGGCCAGGGGCAATTACGCGGCTCTGGGACCGTATTAGCTTTCAGGCCCTAACCCTTTCATAAAGGGTTTAATTGCCTGTAAGATAAATGTATACTATATTGCCGGTTCTCTAAGTTTGCCGTGACAAATTACTTTGTCGCGCTGTGTATGTCGTAGGTATTTTTAATGCCCTCGCATGATTAAGCTCTAAATCACTGGTCTGCAAATTTTTTTTTTTTTTTTGGTTCTTCAAATTATTAAACTCGATTTTTATAGATTTAATACTTCTGAATAAAGATATTTAATAAAAAAATACTATGTATCACGTCTAGTTTTTGTGTTATGATTATTTTGTCAACGCGCATTTTTAGGTTTAAATTTAAATCTTAAATTTAATAAATAAAAAATTAAAAGACATAGTTCATACCAAGACTTAAAAATAAATTGAATGGGGTATAACCCAGCAAACAGAGCAATATACATTTTTCACATTGGCATTGATGGTAAAGCATTGGCAATTGGTGGCAATATTATGCCAACATCTAATACGCATTAAAAAGTCAACCCTAAATAAACGCTCAATTGCCAATAAATTTTACATGCAGGCGAATTGCCGGCAAGCATACAAAAATGGCGGTATTCCAATCCTGATTAAATAAAGCATGCCTTTTTGTTGCAGGCAAATAAATAATGGATTTTTGAAGGCAAACCTTCAACAACGCATATTCATACTTTTCAAACCATATTATTAACATTGGTGTTTAACTAACATTAGAGCAATTTTTTGATCTGTTTTATTTATAATGGCAGCTAAACAACATTACTTTATGTTTTTACATAATTTAAAAGAAATGGCCTTTTCATAACATTTTATTGTTACAAATCATGCAAATCAAAATCAAGTCAAACAAAATATTTATTATGTAATTTTGAGAGAATAAAAATAAAATGATGGTAAAATTAGCTAGGTTAATTTCGACCGAAGGTGACAAATTTAAATTTCCCGCTAAGCCGAAATACAAGATTTGACGATTTTGACAGATGAAGCAAAATTGCTTTTGTTTGACCGATTTGTGCAATTGTTTTTATGTGGATTTCTAGCTTTTTAGTTTCTTTTTAAAGAAAAGAGTTTTTTAATAGACATAATTAAGTGTATTCATTGCCTAATTAGTGTGTGTTGTGTGATTCATTGGTGATGGCTAGTCGAGAAGGCGAGCTATTCAAGTAGACTGTTAGAGCTGTAAACATTTTGTTTAAAACCTTTAAGTTTGTAGTTACTTAAAAAATTATATGAAATTAGGGAGTTGCCTTATTAAAAGTTTTAATTACGTGTATATATATTAAATAGTATGACATTAAACTCCTTTAAAATATTTCTGCCTATGTTTTGGATCTGAAAATTGAGTGCAAGTGTCCCTTCAATACTATTTACTATCTTTTTTGTTAATTTAATTACATACCTTTAATTTTTTATGGTTTAATGTTACTGTATAAACATTTATAATATGTAATTTTTTTTAATGATAAAGTTTTCCTGCTTCTTTTTTTTTCATTTTTGTCGATTACAAAATTCTAAATATGATATTTAACTTTTGGGACATTCAACTTATAAAACTTGCAATACTTATTTAATGATAAATGCCATTATCTTAAACGCATTTTTTCATCATAACTTATTAATGAAGGATGTCATCACATTATCTGCAACAGGTAGCCCAATAACGGCCAATTGCCTACTTTCGTGTCTTTTGATACCTTTTTGTCAATGCCTTGTTATTAAAGAGTGTTGGCAGTGCCAGCAAATTAAATGTACATTGCCGGCAAAAATGTTATATTGGAAGCTTGTTATTAGTTGCATCAAAGAATATTATAGCTACCGCAATAGAAGTCCAATTTAAATGTCAGAATTACGAACGATTTATCACCACGAGCTTATATTTCGGAGACTCTATAAGCGGGCTTATGAGAGGGCATTGAATTTCGGCGCCGATTTCTTTACACGTGTCCGTAATTTTATTGCGGTAGCTATTATATTCTTTGGTTTCATTTTACTTCGTAGTTTGCTTTCTTTTTATATTTTTAAGGGTTTTACGGCAAATTATCCAACAAAAATCTCCAAGCATTGCTTCTTAACATTTCTTGTTTTATCGCTTTCCCGTCTTGATTAAACCTTTATCATTCATCTAATACTGCATCCAGATTAGCAAGAAAGCAAATCAAGAAAAAGTTTGAAAATCCATGTTAATGAGCACGTTATTTTATTTTAGAGTATTATTAGAAAATCAAAGTTTTTAAATAATTTGTTGATAGTTTTTGTGTTTTGTATTTTATAAAAAAATGTGACACCCTTCTAGAAAATCACTTCATGGCCTATTTTAACGTAATCCCACTTAATTTAAAATAATTATTCCTTATGAGCTTTTAAATTTGCAGGCTTACAATGATACATTTTATTTATTTTTGCATCACTGATTCGAGAATATTTTGAGTTAATGAAGTAACTAAAAACTTCACCCTTCTTATTCATGACCTTTATAACAAATTTTATAAGACTTGGCTTTATAGCTTAGTGACTTAAGGGTCCGATACTGCGGTTTTGAGTAGAAGCAAATGCTTTATACAGTGAATAAAGTATGTCAACATTAGTAGATTTTTGAACAGACCCACCTCAAAAAGTCCTGCTGGCACCCCCACCCCCCTTCAAAGTTGGTTAAGGGATTGATGTATAGTTTTTTCTAATATCTTCTAAACGGTAAATGATAAAAAACTGACTTTAGTGTCGTTAGATAGAGCACAAAATTCTGCAAAATAGTAATAATTAAAATTGTATTTTTGTTTATTACGTAAGAATCTCCAATATAAAAAATTTGGAGGGGAGCATCCACAAGGCATTTTTTACGATATATCTTCCAAACCGTATTCCAAACAAAAAAATATAGGACACAAAAAATTAAGGCCAAAGTTTTCCCTATCGAATGGTGTATAACATTATACTATTTTCTTTTAAATTAAAGCTACTAGCAGTGGCGTACAAAAGTAGCACTACACCAGTATAGTAGGTAGTTAAAAATAGAAATTTTTAATGTCATACTTTTATTTTATTTTTTTCAGAATATTTCTCACTTTAGCTATATTAATTGGTAATATTACTCTATAGTAACACTTAAAATTGTATTTTTGTTGATTTAGTAAAATTCTACAACAAAAAAATGTTGGAGGGGAGCAACTACACGGCACTTTTTACGATATATCTTCCAAACCATCCATCAAATAAAAAAATATAGAATACAAAAATTAAGGCCAAAGTTTTTCCCTATCGAATGGAGTATAATATTATACTATACTATATATACTATATCGTCGCTGATCTTACCAAGGGGCGAAAGCGCCAATTTGTTAATTTTACGAAAGCGTTTTAAAGAAAATAGGTCCTATTTGGAACACGATTATTTTTTAAATAGTTTGTTAATTATTTTACTGTCTATGGTGTTACATAGGTCAATATACATACTTACGCAGTTTGCTAGATTATAGATACCTTTAAATCTGATCACTTGATGGACCTAACTCCAAAACGAAAAAAATGTCGCTTTCGCCCCTTCGTCTTATCAGCGACGATATATACAATAACTATATTGGAGATTCTTACGTAATAAACAAAAATACAATTTTAATTATTACTATTTTGCAGAATTTTGTGCTCTATCTAACGACACTAAAATCAGTTTTTTATCATTTACCGTTTAGAAGATATTAGAAAAAAACTATATCAATCCCTTAACCAACTTTGAGGGGGGTGGAGGGTGCTAGCAGGACTTTTTGAGGTGGGTCTGTTCAAAAATCTACTAATGTTGACATACTTTATTCACTGTATCAAGCATTTGCTTCTACTCAAAAACCGAAGTATCGGGTCATTTTTGAACAATAAGTCACTAAGCTATTAAATGGGGTAAAGGTAGCATATTTTCTTTACCTAAAACCAATGATTAAAAATTCCAACTTTATATTTCTATTGGTTTCTTTTATTTTTGTCTCTTTTTATTAAACAAATCCCATTGTTTCAATCTAGATCCCAGAAGTTAAGCCTTCGATTTAAGGAGTTCTAATTGTCAAACTAGATCATTTTAATTGAAGATAAGTTGTGTAGTTCGGCGGATTCATTTAATGGATGATAATTATTTGGGTACACGCCAAAACTTAAATTAAAAGTACCAAAAAAACAAAAAAAACAAGTAAAAGATAACTAAAAATCGACGTTAAGGTGGCAAGTCTGCCACCGTTGTCAAGATAAATTAAATTAAAAATAATAAAATTTAAAATTAACTATTATTTAGGTTTTACATTTTTTTAAGATATTCTGAAAACTCTTTGACATTTAATGTCTTTAATATCTTTAAAAAATAAAATTTAAAACCTAAATAATAGTTTATTTTTTATTTTATTATTTTTATTTAATTTATCTTAACAACGGTGGAAGACTTGCCACCGAAACGTCGATTTTTAGTAATTTTTTAATTGTTTGATATTTTTAATTTATCTTTTGGCGTGTGCCCACAAAATTTCCATTCATTAGATCATTTCTAATAAACTAACACAGAAAATAAGATATTGTTGTTAAGCTAGTGGTACATATAAATGAATTGGGTAGTTATTCGATAGGTGCTTTTGATTTTGTAAAAACACTCTAGGTTGGTTAATTTATCCATCTTTTTACCAATTTGAACTGTTTTTGTGTCTACAAGTACGATCTGTACATAATAAAGTAGTATTTATGCAAGAACGTCACACAAAAATACAAAATTATAGCAATTATAAAAAAGGCTTTTACACAAAATTGTGATGTGATTGCAAAAACTAAAAGCACAATGTGTATAATAATTAGAACCCTTAATGCCTTATGTTTATAGCAATCTTATTTAAAGAAGGATTTCGTTGCAAGCAGGGCCGTATTAACTGTTTGAGGCGCCCTAGGCTAGAATTCCCAGAGCGCCTATTTAACACCTAAAAATTTTTTGAAGAAGAGCAAAAAAAAGGTCCTTTCCTCCCTAGCGCCTATTTTGAGTGCCAGGCGCCTTACTTCACCACCCGAAATAAAATGTAATGCCAAAAAAAGGGTCGCGCCTATTTCATTCCAAAGCACCTTATTCACAGAGAAATTAGTCACCAAAATCCCCACCCAACCTAAACTTTCCTAAAAACTCCCCTGTCTAGCGCCTATTACACCCCTGTCTGGCGCCTATTTTTTCATGGCGCCCTAGGCTGTAGCCTAGTCAGCCTAATGGATAATACGGCACTGGTTGCAGGCCAGCGATATTTTTCTCAGCGCGGGTAATTAATGTAGACGTATTGAGAAAAGGGTTAAAAAATGGACATAACACGCGGTCAGTAGAGCCTTCGATCCTACAGACTGCATTAAAAAGCACAGAGACGTGTAATATGATTGGTTTGAAGCGCAACAGACGGAAAATCCTAAGTAAAGCCAATTAAAAGAAAAACCTAACTTAGAACCCTTAATGCTTCATGTTTATAACATTCTTATTTAAAGGAGGATTTTGTTACAGACCAGCGATATTTTTTCTCAGCGCGGATAATTAATGTAGACGTATTGAGAAAAGGGTTAAAAATGGACATACACACGGTCAGTATTGCCTTCGATCCTACAGGCTGCAGTAAAAAGCACAAGAACGTGTAATTTGATTGGTTTGAACCGCTAAAGACGGTAACTTCTAAATAAAATGAAAAAAAAGATTTACCTAAATAGAAGTAACCATGACTCTCTTTTCCCCAATGTGACAGTTTTGCATGAATCTCTGTAGCGCTTCACACCAATCAAATTACACGTCTCTGTGCTTTTTACTGCAGTCTTAAGTCTACCTAGATTGAAAGGAGCTTACTTTCCGAGTATGTGCAACCGTACATTAATAAACATTTATTTTAAATTTTTAACGTTAACTTTCAGCAATAGTCGGAGGTGACAAAGTTTAAACTGACTTATACATGATGTTTCTAAGAGGTGCGGAAAAAACCGAGGCTTAAATATATACAGGGTTATTTTTAAATTCGTATCTTCCTTTAAATACTCTCTTTTCTCTTTCCAGATAGAGACACTCTGGTTATTTTAAAAAGAACCCATAATGAAAAAAGTTGGTGACCTCTGTTCTTAAGTGTAAATCCCTAGATAATTTTAAGAAGAAAAGTTTAACTAAACCTATGTCTTAAGTGTTTTTTTTTAAATACAGGGTGGTAAAGTTTAAAAAAATAGAATATTTTCCGGATATCCTAAAAACGGCTGCTTAAAACAAATTTTACCAAGTATACCTTTTTTATGTAGAATATGTTAAAAATAGTTTGTGCAACATAACGCAGGTAGCGCCCTTTAGAATTTACAATAAAATGCCAGAATAAATTTTCAAGATTCTGTATCTCCGAATAAATTATCCACTTTTGGACTAAAGTAACTTGGGTTAGAATGTCATATTTTAGTTTCAGGAATTTGTGTAGCTTTTCTCCACATTTTTAGAGACACCCTGTATAATAGTTGTGTAAAAAATATTTTTCTACGACCACTTGTGAAAATAGCAAATAGCACACTGATTTCATGCATAGAAAATGCGTTATATCACACTAGTGTTGCAAAGTACTTTTTATACGACTGCTTTAGAAAATGGGGTTTTGCACACGCTAAACAAGCTTTGAAAATTGTATTTTGCGCACAATGTGTGCAAGGAAAATATGTTTTTTTTGCACACGGTTCTGTCTTTCAATATGATTTATTATGGTTTTTTATTGTTATGTCAAAAATATAGAAAACTCAAAGTAAGCTTTATTCCATAGCAACCGTCATAGTTTTCTTTGTTTTGTTGATTAGATACCAATTTAGATACAAAAAATTTTGATTTCGCGAAAAAATGTCCGATTCTGAAGAAATTCTAAAAAAGCGAGTTTAATCTCGTCAAACCTACTTCCAACAAAGTCAAGAGATCGATATGAAGCCGAGTTACATCGATTTATGAAGTGGAGACAAGCAAATAACGTACAAACGTTTTCCGAAAATGTTATGTTGGTGTACTTTGAAGAGCTGTCGAACAAATACAAGTCTTCAACATTATGGAGCACCTTTTCCATGCTAAAATCAACCCTGAGGGCAAACCAAAATACGGATATTGGGAAATACCAGAAGTTGCAGGCCCTAATAAAAGAAAATCAGAAAACTATGTGCCAAAGAAGTCCAAAATTCTTAGCGAGAATGATTTTTGCCGCTTCCTAAAGAACGCTTCAGACGAGAAATATTTGCTAATCAAGGTAGGCATCACAGTTATTTTATTTATTTTATGGTGTCATTTTTTATAGTGAGAAGGTTTAGTAGGCAGGGTTACCCAATTCTGTTTTTAAATAGTGCTAGTTTCATAAAGTACTTACTTAAAATGAATAAAACTAAAGACTTATCGGTATTTTTCTTGTTTCAGGCAGTGGTGGCAGTCGGACTTTCTGGGGCATGCCGAAGAGAAGAATTGTGCTTCCTTAAAAAGAAAATATGACGGATTTTGGCAGCGCAATGTTAATTAAACTAGAGAATACCAAAACGAAGATGCCGAGATCATTTACAGTGTCAGGAAGTCTCTACACCATCTTAAAAAGTATTCTGCCCTTCGACCTCCACTCCTGCAAACAGATCGTTTTTTCTTAATTATCAAAATGGAAAATGCACTCGCCAAAACATTGGAATTAACAAAATTGGCGGTATGGCAAAAGACATCGCCAAATTTTTGATGTTGGAAACTCCAGAAGCCTATACCGGGCATTGCTTTAGGCGGTCGTCAGCCACAATATTGGTGAATTCTGGATCAGATTTGCTGGCTCTGAAGCGCCATGGTGGATGGAAATCCAGCTCAGTCGCCGAAAGTTATATAGATGACTCGCTTAGTAATAAAATGGATGTTTCAGAGAGGATCTCTTCCTCTATGTCGTCTGTTGCGGCACAGCCACAACAGCAATTGAGTAATGAAGTGCCGCAAGAAAACTGCAATATGCCGACGACAGAGAACTGTATAAGCAAGGTGCCAGAAAATGTTGTCTCCATCGTTAAAAAGTCGATCAACAATGCGACGATTCCTGCAGAAGTAAACATTACAATTAATATTTTAAAATAGTTATGAAGTTTCCTGTTTGCTAAATTATAGTCTGTAGTTTCTTGTTTTCATTACTTTTGTTTTGCGTTTGTTTTTAAAATAAAAATTTACACAAAAAATGTTTTTTTTATTTGCAGTCGTATAAAAAGTATCGTAAAAAACTCGTTAGAAAACCTCTTTGCACACTCGTGAGACTTGTGGACCTCGACTTCGTCTCGGTCCATCAATTTGTCTCGCCCGTGTGCAAAGAGTCGTTTTCAAACCTTGTTGTTTAATATACTATTACAGCACTAGTGTTGCAAAGTACTTTACAACACTGGTGTGATATATATTATGATGTCATTCTAAAAACTGCTATTGGTTTTGCAAGTGACATATTTATTGTAGTGACAGTAAAAAAACTTTTTATTTACCTTAAATGCTAGAACCCAAATTAGCGAAAATCATCTTATTTTATATTTATTAAAATTTACGAAAAATAAAAACATAAACAAAAATAGACATAACCACAAAAAACAACTTTCACTGACTGGCACAGTGTTGTCAGGTAAGTAGATCAAATTAAAAATCTCCCTTCTACCTTTGAGCACGTACTTTATACAGGCAGCCTTGCCGCTTGACCGTTCGACCTAAAGCGCCAGAGAAAAAAGCCTATAGATCAAATTCCTTCCTCTCTTTCTTCGTGTACTCAAACAACTGGTTAAATCTTTTTTTAATCCCTAATTAAACCTAAGGCTAATACACACTTTATGAATCCACTTTCTTTTATCCATTCATAAATAGAATCAGACCCTTCCGACGTTGCCAAATGCTTTCCATATTTTGCATGGTAACTGACGTTTGGTAGTCGTTTTTCCTTACCTTTAGGACTTTAGGTTATGCATTTACTATTTTCATATTTTTTATATTTTTCTTAAAAATATGAGGAAAAACTGTTATTTTTACTTAATGTTATATGTGATGTTCAGTTTCATTAACTCGGTTTTACCAATTTTACCCCACCCAGCACCCCTTTTCACTCCCCGGTCCCGTAAGTTTATTTACTGATATTTTTTTAAAAACGGAATATTTTGGATATGCACCACTTACGTTTTATTTAGAAGAGTGTCTAAAATATGTAACAATTGATAATTTTTAAAAAACACTTATAATAGCCGAAAACCGTATTAAACTATTAGCGTTATTACCTAACAAAACCATACAATTTTTATTAAGTGAGGGCCTTTTTAAATTCCAAAATAATAAAAGTTATATAATGCTTCTAGGTAGGTGATTTTCGATGTAAAAATATTGTCAAAACAGTATAATATAGCAGTGAGGAAAAGTATATATCACACTAGTGTTGCAAAGTAAATATCACCCTAGTGTTGCAAAGTTCTCAATTGTTTTTATTTTTTCTGAACAGACAAACTTTAATTTATTTATTTTTTGGTGAATAATTTGTGGTCGTAGGAAAAATAGTGTACAGTACTCGTGTGAAAATGACTTTCTTACACTCGTGGGTTTGTCGCACTCGGCTAACGCCTCGTGCTACAATATTCCCACTCGTGTGAAATTAGTCATTTTCCACACTTGTAATGTAATATACTATATAAATTTACATAACCTATATGTAATATAATACTAAACATGTAATATTATTAAAAATTAATAACAGTAGTTATTTTTGGTCCCTTAATTTTATAAGGCAAATAAAAATTTGAACAGGCAGTTGCTCTCCCTCCCCTTCCTGCATGCAACTGGTTGGTTTTATTTCAAAAATATAATCAAGGTGTTAACAAAAAGTTATTAAAGGTAATGCTTAAATACTGGATCAAATATCAAGTATTTTTATTGGGCTTCTTTATATTTTTTGGATTACTCCGATAAAGATATTTTTATTATTATAACATACTTTTTTTAATGATTATTACACTTGCCCACATTGCATTTTGTCTATTTTTTTGAAAAATGTTATTTTTAAGTTTTAAAATGTTTTTTTTTTTTTTGTTTTCAGGTCAACTAGATAATTCCAAAGACTTTTCAGTGCAAGACAGTTTAGGTAATTTTAGTAAAAAGAAGAAGAAGAAGCGGCGTCATAGGTAACTATTTATTTCACTTGATGTGTTTGTTTGTGTGCAGTTAAATATGTTCAATAAGAAAACTTCTTTCTATAAAAAAGTTCTGTTTGAACTAAGGAAAAAATTTATTTTTATAAGTTAGATCAAATCTTAAGTTTTGTAGTGGAGATTTTACAAAGAAAAATATCAAATAACATCTGCTGCTTTGGACAGGCATGGAATAGAAAATTCTTTAAAAACAGCATCTCTATCAGTGTTAAATTCAGACATTATTTCAACATAAAAAAGTCTCCACGTAAAAACCAACTTCTTTTCTTCTTTCGATTTTTCTTTATCTGTGTGTAACAAAGTTTGTTAAACCTTCTATTAATACTATTTTATGAATTTATACCAAATTTCTTTGGGAGAAATTTTTATTCCGGGAGGTAATGTCCCCCTGGACCACTCCCTGAATTCTCTATAATTTGTTCTTTAATGTCTCAGCCAATATACTTCTTAAATTAAAATTGGACTGTATTTCTTTATTTTGGACCATGCTACCAGTTTTTTCAAAATGCCGTTTAAAAGTACGCGTCCACTAAAGACGGATGGACGGACGGACGGAAAAATTTTTCAACACATAAATCAGCTGCCGTCTGCTCCAACGCGACGCAGTTCTAATGGACGCACTTTGACTAAGGGTACATCGTAAAAATTGAATTCGATTGGATGCATCGCATTGAACCTAATACTGTGCCCTTCGTCCTAGAATTTATCGGATGCAGATAATCCGGTTCTAATTCTCTTAAATTCTTTTGAATTTTGAAGAAAAGTATATACAATGACAAAAAGAGCAAACAAATAAAAATAAACTTTTTACCTTACTTTTCTGGTATTTTTAATTAATTTTATTTAATTTCAAAAAAATAAAACAAAATAATAACGCAAACCACTAAAAAAACTATGACAATATTTTAGCAAATATTTAAGCTTATTTTATTTCCCACTATTTCATGTTTTACTTAACTGTCATTTTTTAAAACATTTCCAAAACCGTGAATATCGTACAAATATAACCTCCGATCGTACTGAACTCAATTCAAATCGCTTGGAAAGCAGGATTGACTTATGGCGTTCAATCCAATCCCTTACTTAATCTGAAACGTGTATATCGCAATTTTTTGTCGGATTAACTTTTGTCCGATTGGTTAAATCGGATTCAGTATAACGATGTACCCTTAGTCTGTTTGACTTGTTTACAAGCCAGGCGAAACGCCAGCAGTCCGGCCCATCGGCTTGTCCGTCTCTAGTGGACGCCCATCTTAAAAATTTAAAATATGTTTGGCTCTTTTGTTCTCTTGTATTCCTGAGACATACTGTATAAGTAACTTTATATTTGGTAGACACGTTCTTTCTCAAACCTATATTAAATAATTTTTAAAACAACCTGTGGAATCATGCTTCTTTTACCATTCAAAACGTTTCGACTTCAGCCCATCTTATTTATTCGAAGACTTTATACCGGAAATCGATTTCAAATAGGTTTGTAGGAAAGACCCAACCAATGAATATTTCAATCAGTCCAATTCTAAATTCCAGACATTTATACATTTTCCACATTTTCCTTGTAAAAACTCCGTTTCCGTTGATATCGTTTAAGGTAGGTATAGAAAAGGTATTTTAGATATGCGTCACGTTTTTGCTTATATAAACATTGTTTTTCGGTGTAAGAATATAAGAAGACTTTTTTATGGCTTTCCTAAAAAATTATTAGTTTTGTTTCAAAAACTAATTATAAAAATAATTTTAAAATTTTTCGCTTAGATAAAACAAATTCTAAAATCCAGTTGATTGACAGAAGCATCTTGCATGCAACATATCATAATATTACTTAGTAAATATTGTATTATTTAAATAAAAATTCTAACATCCAAAAAACCATTTTGTTGACAAAATATTATTATTTTTTAATCATTAACATTGAGTAGTTTGATACATATTTATGTATATTATTATTCGACTTTTTTTTATTAATTTTAATTTTTACTGAGTTTAGTAGCTTTATTTTCTTTTTATGTTTATTCTTCTCTTTTTAATTTTTTATTATTACTATTTAATCGGTAAACATACCCTAAGAAAATACACTATTAGTACTTCTTTTAATTCGATGAAAAGGGTAAATTTTAATCCAAGTTTGTCATTTCTGAATGCGCCCTTGACCTTTTTTTTTATCTGAGCATATACCCTGCTAGAGGCAGCTTTGTCGCACGAACAACGTATGGCAGAGTGAAAAAATAGGTCTAGTACCTAGACAAGAATTTTTAAAATGGGTCCACAATTATCATTTATCTTAATTAACACAACAATTAGATAAATGTCCTAATAATTCCATATTTTAGCGCTGAATTTTAAAAAGCTATTTTTTTAGGTCATAACTACATCATTCAAGTTAAAGGGGTTTTACAAGCTTTTATTTAACATGCTATGTATGTATGTATGGCCGCGGTTTGGTCACCGTTTGTATGCAGTATTAATAATTCGGACGACTTGCGAGTGTGCTTACGAATTCAACAAGTTCAACATAACCTAACAAAGTATTTTTTGATATAAACATGAGTGAAGTGATGAAGATGGGAAAATGCTTGTATATCAAGCATTTTCCGCTATCGAGGAAAGTGACGATGAATAAATTTTATTTTGAACGCTTGAAATCGCGGCCACAATATATCGATTCAAATAAATGGCGCTAATAAACGTCGATGCTTACGATGCTAACGATCCGACCCATGAGTACTGTTAGCACTAGAATGTGACGTCATAGCTTCAACAACGCTAGCAATAACCGATAAAAGTACGAATCGGACTGCGTATTAGTACACCATGAGCGCTCTAAGCGTGATTCGGACCATGGCCTATGTATGTTGGATGGAATTTTGAAACTTAATTTTCCAAGTAATAATATGCTTAAATAAAAAAAACTTGCACTAAAACCTCGTTGGTCTACAACTTTGTTTTAAATGCGGATAAAGGTCGGAGCCACACATAATCGCACCGGGTCCGATTTCTCGGTGATAGAGGAAAGTAGAGCAAATTAATTCGGAAAAATTCAAAAGCACTTTTCATGCCCTCAAAAATATAAAAAGCATTTTTGTCAAGCTAGGTCTATTGTCTCTTTGTTTAAATAAAACAGATATTCCTGCTTATCTCTGTTTTCTTTTTTACAAACTTTTAGTGTAGTATAGGTAAAAGTCTGGCCACACATACCCGCACCGGTGTCTCACATGACTGGCATCGTAGCACGACTGTGTCTCGTACGGTCTGAAACATGTCCAGCAAATGAAATCATACCTGGATCGGATAGCGCCGATGTTCCCCGAATCGAGCTTTGAGTTTACGGGCGTCACCTTTTATTTCAGTTTATAACGTATAAGAATTAATAATTTTGTGGTTAAAAGTTAGCTGTTGTAAACAAACAATACAAAGAAGAAGTGATTTAATAAGTATTAAAAAAGTGTAAAATTAATTTTATTGTTACATCTTGTGAATCATATGTAAGTAAAACTTACGAATAGTTTTTTTGTATAAGTTTTTAAAATTAATATTTCGAGAAATCGAATAAACTAATGTTTGTTTACTTGTTAAAATGCGGTGCGGAGTATGTGGTCGCGCACAAAGGGGTGATATTAAGCCTACGGTATTTGATTAGAACGGTACATTTCAAAACCTAGACACGGCCGTGCTAAGGTGCAGGACTCGGTGTAGTTACGTGTGGTCAACCTTAGAACTATGTTACCTTATTTGTAAAGATTTTATTTATGATCAGGTGTAATTTAAAGCGTGCTATATTTGAGTCATATTACTGCAGTTTAATTAAATACACAATTTTTGCACCGGATCCCCTTACATTTCACCAGTGGAACGCACGGCCACCGGCTCGTTGCGGTTATGTGTGGCCCGACCTTAAGCCTGTTTGCAGAGAAGGTTGCAGCAACACATTGATCCTTTGTTGCATTGCATGTTACGTTGTATGTTGCGTTGCACGTTGCATTACACACGTCTATACGCGGCTTTAAATGAAAAGTCTTGCTAATAATGCGAATGTGAGTTAAACTCTGTTGCTCCGACCTTCCGTATTTGGATTTGGGTGTTTAATAAAAGCTTGTTTGTAAATAGATTTATAGGTCTAAAATATTTGTTCATTTCTTGTAAAATGTTGTAATATTGGAGACTGTACACTTTGGAGTTGGCTCCCCCTTACTTAAAATAATATGAACTTTTTATGTAAAGAGATCATTTTTATGTGGGTGCTTTTATTAGTCTTTTCTTATTACTATTACTTAAATGTCTTTGATATTTATTTTAAGAAAGATTTTTTTAACATTATGAACTATTAAAATGGTCATGGTTTATTTAGAATTTGTTTTATATTCGTATTTAAGTATCGAATACAAAATGTATTTAAATTGGGAAATCTCCTCTAATGCTCCTCGTAAGATTGCCTAAAAGTCTAAATATCTTGTAAAAGTTGTATTTTCTTGGTCTGGATCCAGCATATCAACAATTTTTATTTAAAATTACAGAAGAACAAAAAATTATAGGAAAAAAAGAGAAAAGAATATGCTAAGGATATTCTGTGAATTAGTTCTATACTGGGCTAGTAAAAAGTACTTCAACTCTTAAATATCTAATAAACAGTTTAAGCTTTATCTACAAAATACATTTTTGGAAGAAGGGCATAAAAAATTGAACAGCAATATCGGCGCTGTTGCCAGCTTTGTGCTACACGTATCTTTTTCATTTTTTTTTATAGAATGGCCAATTTATTTTCGTCGCAATAAATTGCTCAGGTCAAAAGAAGTTTACTAATTTTTCAAATTTCATTTTTCTTGTTGCTAAGGTATGACAACACTACATTTTGAGTAAAAGTACAGAAACGTTCAAATATCTCTAAAACCGTTTAAGCTGTATTTACAAAATTTGGTATTGACAGGTTTCTAGGCAAGTCGAATTAAATACATAGGGTGTTCGAAAAGTTTTGAGATATACGTACATTTATTTGATTTTTTCAAAATAATTTCCACCACATTGAATACACTTTTCCATTCTAACAAACCACTCACTGAAAATAGCTTTCCACTTTTCATTTGAAATTTCAGCGCATATTTTATCCCAGGCCTCCAGTAGCGCGTCTTCAGTTTTAAACTTTTTTCCTTTTAGTTGGCTCTGTCAAATATTTCGCCTTTCACAAGGGTTCCATCACCAATAAAGTTTGAGAACCACTGCCTTATAGTAATCACGGATATATTTATAACTTTTTTTTATGGAGAGGGCTCTTGCAATAAAACATTCTTTAAAGAGCAAAAAAGGCCCTCATCTTCCAAAACCATACAAACATTTTTGTTACTAAAACATGTTCCTCCTCTTTCTTCACAAATGTTATTAGGGGGATTCTACATTAGATATGACCCCTCCTCCCTTATATACGCGCATAATAGTACTGCTTCTTTTTATAGGTAAACGGCTAATCACATTGACTAAGGGTACATCATTATACTGAATCCTATTCAACCGATCGGATAAAACTTAATCCGACCAAAAATTGCACAATTGAACAAAAGGAAACAACCCAAAGTCACACGGCGCCAAGTCGGGGCTATAAGGCGGATGTTCCAAAAGTCTCAAGCCTGCATCTGTCAAAAATTGACTGGTAAGTTCAGCTCGATGAGGTGGGGCATTGCCATGATGAAGGTACCAGCTAGCGAGTTGCGAGTTTGGGCGAATCACTCTTAACTTTTCTATAAGTTTGGAAAGGCATACTGTAGTGTACCAGAGAGCCGGTCTTCTTTTTCGGAGCACAACACGTTCAATTATTCCTCTTGAACCAAAGAAAACAACTATCATTATTTTTTTACAGATCTTGATTTGCGAACTTCGGTCGGAGTTTCTTCACCTTCGAAAACCCATATCTTATTCTGTTGTTTAGTTGGGACGTCGTAATAATAAAGATAAGTTTCATCTCTCGTGACGATCGACACTATGTCTTATGATTTACCCTCCTGGAATTTGGACATCATTTTTTTACACCAATTCACTCTTTGTGTCTGCTGCTCGGGAGTTAACTTGTGTGGAACCCAAAGGGTACAAATTTTTCTAAACCCAAGTGCTCATTCATGCAGATCGTGTGTAATGTTGCTAAACTAATGTTCAATGTCTATTCTAACTGTCGATAGGTAATTCGTCGGTTTGTTTTTATAGCTTTTTGGACGGCAGATATGTTTTCTGGGGTAACTACTTCACACAGTCGACCTAAGCGTGAGGCGTCTTCAAGCGAAAACGAGCCCCGCTGAAATTGTTTGTACCATCTGTATATGGTCGCACGAGATGGACAGTCATCTCCAAGTATAGGCTTCATTTCTTCTAAACACTGTTCTTGAGATAACCCACGTGAAAAGTTGTATTTCAAAATTGCACGGCACTCGATAGTCGTCCACGACGCCATTGCGCTAAAATCGCTGAACACGAACTGGCGCAAAACCAATAGTTTACTAATAACTATGTAGGACTACGACATGTCATGACATGTACAAACAAAAAACATCAATGTTACTTTCCTGCACCGCTTAGTTACAAAGTATCTCAAAACTTTCTGAACACCCTACGTAGTGTTAACGACACTGTCGCCGATTTTTGCGGTTTTTCGGTACACAGTGGCGGCGCCACCTTTTTTTTAAGTTGGCCGATACCCGGCAGAAAAATTTCGAGTGTGGGCAGGAAAATGTGCAAATGCAATATTGAAATCAAAAAGATAGAGAGCGTTTTAAAATTTAGTACAAATATTTTGGAAGCTTATTTTTTAAGTCCTATAAACTGTAAGCCAAAACCCTCTACAAGCTTAGTACGCTGTAGAAACCAAAAAATGACCTATCCTACTTCCACCTCTAGTGATATTTTCTAATTTGTTTAATAAATAACATACACATCGTAATTTAAATTTTAAAGACACATAACATTTTGATATTTATTTAAATTTTACACTTAAGTCGGTTTCTAATGACATAGCGCAACATACTGTTAATTTTTAATATTGCGATCATAAATTATGTTTTAAGGGATTCCGTGATTCGGATTACCTAAATTAGAATTAAATAAATGGTTTATGAGAATAGAATGTTTTTTTAACAGGGCATTTTTTTTGTTTCTTTGCTTCTTTTTCAATAAGCAGGTTGGGCGAACAGTAGGGCGAGAATAATTTATTGGGTGCTCGCTCAACCGCGTCCATCACTGCCGCTTACTGGCGGTACACGTAATATTTTTTGGTAATTAAAATGGAATGCCCCATTTATTTTAACCTCAAAAAATGGACGTGCCAATTTTGAAGTAAGATTCCCAATTTTCAAAATTTGATCTTTACTAGTTATCGAGACCGCAATGTCATTAAAATTTGACCAAATACCGAATTTTGTAAACGTAGCTTAAGCGGTTTGAAAGATATTTAGGCGCTAACGTACTTGTTGCTAAAAGTTAAGTTTGTCATATTATATTAGCAACTAATAAAGAAAGAACTTATAAAATTTAGAATCCTATTAATTTTAATTTACTCAAATTATTCCAAAAAATAAAAAGGCATTCCATTAAAAAAAATACAAAAACGTGTAGCAAAAAATTTGAAAATCTAGTAACAGTGTCAATGTCATTATTTAATTTCACATGGGTTTGACGATATTTTAGAGTTGCAGTAGCTCTACTTTTACTAACATACTTAATAGGTAAAGAATTTTACTTTTATTGATTTTTCTGTTGGTAAAACATCACCATAAGTTTCTTTAAAATCAGGTCATTCTTTTTGCACATTTACAAATTTAAAATGTTAATTTTGCAAGGTTCTTAAATATATTTTTTTTAAATTTAATTAAAAGCATTAGAGGTGTTGCATACCGTAGATCAAAAAGCGGAAAATTTTAAAATGTTAACCAACATATCGCTACCAGTTTGACTACCCTTGGTGGGTGTGTGGCAGGACGATTTTCACGAGCTACCAGCTGGAGGAACTAGAGAAGGCGTTCAAAGATGCCCACTACCCGGACGTCTACGCCAGGGAGATGCTCAGCCTTAAAACGGACCTTCCTGAAGATAGGATACAAGTAAGTTACTTTTTAAATGACTAAGTTATTTTTCAGTAAAGATGGGCCCATATTTAATTCATTCTAAAAGCGATGTGGCCAAGTACACAAAAAATGATAAAGTAAAGAAACCCTTTTGTGAACAATGATTTATTGCAGCAAAAAATATTTAACCCGACGAGTTTCTAGTACCACGTTACGTGCCACCGGTTTTATAATAGGACAGAGGCGAAATAAGAGAATGTTTTGTAAGTAGGTGATACGTGTTTTAACAATGTATTTTTAATATTTATCTAAAAATATGTAATCAGGCTCTGTCCGAGGCTATGTGCATTCGAAAAGGTTTGTTTACTTTATCATTTTTTGTGTACTTGGCGGCATCTCTTTCAGAATGAATTAAATATGGACCCATCTATATCTATACCATTGTTTGGGTTACAAAAACTTAAATCTGGTGGTAAATTTTAGCTTTAAAGTATACAGGATCTTACCGAATGTTCCTAAGAAAGTTTAAGGGCAAATTTAACTACTGAAAGTATAAAAGAATTTAAATAAACGTGGGTCCGGAAATTCATCGTTTTTCAGATACAGGGTGTTAAACGTTTTTAAAAATATTGGATTTTTAAGAGGATAATTTAGCCCTAATTTGATTAAATTTGTTTAGACCAAGGCACCTTACTTAAGCGAACATTTCTGACGAAAAATTTACGCCACTAACTTTTTGCAATTTTTGTATTTTATTTGGATTAAGCAAGAAAAAATAAACTTGTTTAGCCCTTAATTATTTTCTTATCCTTTTAATTTTTTGAGAAAAAAAATACATACACCTAATTGCGTAAGGTACCTGAGGCATATAAAGCCCGGGGTTTAATAAGGCGCACATTCAAAAACTCGCGACAAAATATATGGATTCAGGTTTTAACGTTACCAATACATGTGTCTTAGACACCCAGAACAATGCTAAATTTTTTTCATCAGCCTGGACGCTCGCGTCATGGAATTATAAGGCAAATATTTATGAGGATAGGAAATATTAAAAGTTTCTTTAATTATTTTCTTTTAAACAAAAAAATATTTTGGAGCCTTATTTTACTATGGTAGTTTAACGGGGCCCATAAAAATGTGTTTTTAATAATTTTTTTAGTTGGTTCTATATTTATTTTTGTAATTTTATTTTTAAAATAAATAAGCAATCTTTAATCTGAATACAATTTTGCTTAACGTTCTTAAATCATTCAAGTTTTTTTTACATTTTTTGTTAGGTGGGCCTTATATGCCGCATATAACTTACAGCTATATTTATATCATAAAAAAAGGCATAAACGTATTAAAAATATATTTTTACGATAAACTTACTTTTGTTGGAAGTTATTAAATGTCGTAGGAACATAGAAAACATTCGCCTGCATTTTGTTTTTAAAATTTTTGTGAGAATATTTAACAAATTTTGACTTGTCAGTAAAAAATTGTACCTACGTCAATTATTATCTGAAACTAAAATGACTTAAGTAGTCTGCAAAAGAAATATATAAAATATTATCTTACAGTAGTTAAAAGTAGCTCACATGCGCAAAAACCGCAAGGTTCAATCTTTAATAAGAACTGAGATACCCCGCTGTTGCATTTAAAATGGGACATCCTGTACTTCTGGACTACACAAAAACATAGGGAAATTTTTTATTTGTAAATAATTTGCATTATTTTTTTATCTTTGGACAAACCACGAAGGCTAAAAGCCTAAATACTAACGTACCGTGGGTGTCTTAAGCGAGGTAAGAGGGAGTTTGTTGACACGGGACTTAAATACTTGAAGATTTGGGGGGAAGGAAAGACCTCCGCGGGTAGCAGGTTCCACAATCTAGAAACTCTAGGATAAAAGAACGAACAAAGTGAGAAGTTCGGGGCCTGTCCAGTTGGACCGTATAGGGATGCATACGCGCGGAACCACGAGTTTCTCTGTTGGGAACCGTGAGTGGAGGAACTATACTGGACAATTCTTCAGAGCAGAAGCCATGGAAGTACCTATAAAAAAAGCGATAAATCCCCCACAGCCCGACGATGGGCAAGTGAGGGAAGCCCTTCTGTAAGTGAAGGATCATTAATGAGACGAATAGCTCTTCTTTGAATAGAATCAAGAATGCTTAGGGTTGTGGCGGACGCCATGCCCCAGATATGAGAACAATATTCCAAGGGAGGTCGGATTTGGGACACATATAAAGTGTATAAATTAGAAGCGGAAAAATACTTTTGGCTCGAAAGAAAAATCCAAGCTTTTTTGAAGCTGCCGTGGCTATAGATACAATGTGTTTATGCCAGTTAAGGTTACTTTCAAATGTGACGCCCACAAGATTGCTCTGTAAAACTTGGCCGCTCATTAGTAGAGGATGAGTATTTGATGACTCTTTTCGCGACAAGGAACATGATTGTGTTTTGGATGCATTAAAATGGACGAGATTTTTGGCGCCCCAATCCAATATTAAATTAAGATCGTGCGAAAGAGATATCTGTATCGCTCTGCGTTTGTTTTCCAAATCAGGTTTATTGATGGGTTTAGGAACCTGAAAACTAGAGTGTAGGGTACTATCGTCGGCGAAACTATGAATGGAATTAGTTGTGGACGAGAGAAGGTCGTTGATGTGAATAATTGTTTTATTTATAATTACAGTGGCGGCAAACTAATTGGAAACGATACTTAAAAAATAATTTAATAATTTTTATTTCAATGATACTTTTATTGTACTTTTAACTTTTTTATTTTTATAAATAATCAAACATCTACAAACAGTGAAATAAAATTTAAAATTTTTCGTATAGGTACATTTCTGTATAAAAATTATTAAATTGTTTTTAAGTATCGTTTCCAATTAGTCTGCCGCCACTGTATATACCTTTATAACATTAATCACAAACAGTACCTAAATTAAAAATTGGGATAACATTTAAGCGAATGTTTCTAAATTAGGTGTTTTAAAAATGTTTCTTGTGTTTATGGGTTTGACATGAATATGAAATTAAGTAAAATTTTTTGAAAACCAACAAGATATATAAATATTTAAATATTTTAAAAGATGTTTGTTTTACTTGCCCAATCCAAATGAAATAAATAACGTTCACAAGAGCCGGTGGCGTTGACTTTCTTGTCATACATATTCACTGAGGTACCGCTTGAGACGCTACTGGATTATGTTAATTCAAATATGCGCTTTAAACCTGCAAATAACCCTGCCAAATTTTATAAAAATTGGATGAGGAATATTCAAGATATGACCAAAAAACATTTTTTAAACTTTAACATCCTGTGTCTAAGAAACAATACATTTTCGGGCCCACTTTCCTTTTTATGTTTCGATGTAAAAACTGTCCTTAAATTTTCTTAATAACACTCTGTAACACCCTGTAAAAGCGGATTTAATTTTACCCACAAAAATATGCTAATATGTTTCGGTTTATTTTAGAAAGAAAAAAGCTCAATATCTATATTATTTCATAAAAAATCATTAAAAATTATTCGTACTTATTTTTTGAATGTCATTGTTTTTCTCCCCTCTGCATAGGCGCAATTTAGGGGGCTAGGGGGCTTAGCCCCCTAATGTGACTTAAACCTAAAAGCGATAAGAGAAAGCGATTTTTATCAATAGTGCAACATTTACCTAACTGTAGGTCATTTTTGTGGCAGTAATGACAAATAAATCCCTTTATCTTTCCCTATTTTTTGCAAAGTCTCGAAGCTTGCCTCATACCTTTCGGGACTACCAAGACTCCAGCCCCCTAAAAACCGAAGCAAATTGCGCCTATGCCCCTCTCCTTCCCTTTTGTTTAAAAACCACGAGATGCAATGGCGATTTTTGTTTGTATTTATTAACGACTTGCTAATTAAAGAAAGACAAATAAAAAGTGCGCAAAACGGTTGACAGCAGTCACCAGGTGGCTACCTAGGGAAATTACAGGGAGCGCCGAAATACTCCACTCTGATTGGCTGAAAATCGTGACGCCTACAATGGCTACTGGTCGAAGAATGAATGAAAGAAGAGAAATCGTAATGTGAAGGGTCTGCCATTGCTGCTGCTGCTTGGAGTTGAATTTTTATTCTTGGCTTAAGATGCATTGTTGCTTTTTGCGGCTAACTTTATATTTAATGAACAGTATATTTATTATTATTATTGCTATACAGGGAAGTGCATAAAATTTGCTTCACACATTTGCAATTTACTAAATGGGCATACACACGGTCAGTCAGATCTTCGAGTCTACCTGTACTGAAAGGAGGCTCTCGAGTAAGTGCGAACGTGTGTAGCGTAGCTACTAAGGGGCTAGGCGAGGCAGTGCCCCGAGGCCTCCACATTCAGGGGGCCCCTTGGACTCTGACTTATTAAGTATAAGTAAAAAAGTCGTTGAAGTATAAATAAACCAAAATTGTAAGGAGGTGAAGATCTTTTTTTTTTTGGTTAGTTCTGGTTAGGTGAAGATCTTTTTTGGTTTTTGGTTGTTGTAGTAACAGTGCCGTATTATCCATTAGGCTGACTAGGCTACAGCCTAGGGCGCCATGAAAAAATAGGCGCCAGACAGGGGAGTAATAGGCGTTAGACAGGGGAGTTTTTAAAAAAGTTTAGGTCGGGTGGGGATTTTTGGTGACTTCTGTAAATAAGGTGCTTTGAAATGAAATAGGCGCGAAACGGAAGGAATGAGAGAGACCTACACTTTTTAAAAAGTTAAAAAATTTTGGAAACTTTCATTTTAGCAAATGTTTCTTAAACTAGATATAAATGTTATTTAAATAGGTATTTATTATTGTTTTACATAATTTCTAATTAAAAATTATAAAACCAAATTTTTAAAAGAAAAACTTACTTTAGTTCTTTCTTTTATGTTCAAAAAAAAGTATGCAATTAAGTGTATTTTTTTCCTCAAACTAAACAAGAAGCGAAAAAAATTTAGGAAAATATAAGCTGTATTCGTATTTGCTTAATCTGAAGGAGCTACAAATATTTTACACACATTTTCACTGTGGTTTTAGTGACTAGTATGAAAAATAGAAATAAAACAAGTGCTGTTTTTCCGTTTGGGAACTTCTTGTTTGGTACCCTAAAGGTGTACATATGTACCTATAATTTATTAATTTAGACAGACACATGAGCGCTGTAATGCGCATTAGCCAAATGCGATTTGAAATAAAACCCATCTGTAAAGACTTCTAAATCGGTAACAATCTTATTTCATTACAATAGTTCTGTTATTATTAGCGAGTATGGTTAGTTCTGGTAAGCAAGTCTTTTTTTATTTATTAATTAAACCCACGACTAATACACACTTTATAAATCCACTCACCATTCTCACTTTTAGGGTACCAAACGAGAATAAACCAAACAAGTTGACCAATTTACATTTTTGCGCCAAACTATTACTTTTCAAATGTCAACCCATTTTAGTTAGTACTTCTCAAAAAAATAATTTCTTGAAGAATTTATTTGCGATCAGATTAAGAATACGGACATGGCCCCCTAGATGCAATATTACAAGTGACTCTCAAAAAATCAAGTAGGCAGTAGGCTTTTTAAAATGTTAAAATCCTGTTTTGAACGGTCTCAGAAATCCTAAAATATCAAAATATACAGGGTTTTTCATCTAAAATTTTAAAATTTAAGCCTCATTCTGGCCTCAGTCTCAACATTCGGTTAAATCGGAAGTAACCGAAAACTTAAGTAATATACGAAAACTCTTCTAGTGCTGTATTCATTTCACCTTGAGGCACCCTTAAGGACCCCTTAAGTGTGCCTTAAGGTGTAAAGACGCCTATGAATACGGCCCCTAGTCCCACACCATTTACCTATGCAAAGTCTAAAAATTAAAAGATTTATATACATATACGTATTTATTTTTTTAGTTCGACCAATACTTCTCATAAAATTTGAATGAATTTTTTTGTTTACACAGTACAAAGGGCATGTATAGATGAGTACATATTTAATTCATTCTGAAAGCGATGTCGCCAAGTATACACAAAAAATAATAAAGTAAACAAACCTTTTGAATGCACATGGCCTTGGACTGAGCCTGATTACATATTTTTAGATAAATAATAAGAAATACATTGCTAAAACACGTATTACCTACTTACAAAACATTCTCTCTTTTGTTTTTTATATCCTTCACACCATTTTTAAAAATCCTAATAATAATTTTCTATAACTATGTTTTGACTTTGAAACTCAGTGACGTAACTAGTCTCTGGTTTTTAGGGGCTTAAGCCCCAGTTTAAAGAGTATATTTTTAAAAAACACTAATATACCCGGTGTCTTTTAAAGATCTGTACAAAGTGCCACCACAAACTCCTTGGGCCAAAACCAAAATACAACGATCTCATAAAAGTCATCTAAGTCAAAAAGTTTATGGTTTCCGAGTCACAGGGTGTCGAACTTCCCATTTTATTTTAGTTATTTTCTAATATTACATTTTTTTGTACAAAATTTAGTTTCATGGGGTTTTTCAAGAAAAGGAATTAAAACTTTTTAAGTTTTTGTTGTAAAATGTAAAAGCGCCTGTAGCTCTTTGCTTTTTTTTAAATTTCATAAGTTTTCTTTATCATGGTATATTATAAGCCACCTGATAGGTCCGTATAAAATGCTTTCACAAATTCTTTGGGTCAAAATACAACAATCTAATGTAATTTATCTTAGTCGAAAAGTTAATCGTTAAGAAGGTACAGGGTTGCAGAGATTCTATTTTATTTTTTTACTTTGACACCCTGTATTTCGCAAAGAACTAACTTCTTAACTGAGGCAAATTGGGTTAGATTTTGGCGCAGGGAATGTTTTTTTCCAGGTGGCCTAAATAAAGCGAATGAAAGAAATTTTTTATATGGAATAAAAACTTTAATTCGCTATATCTGAAGAACTGTTTCTCATAGCGATATTTACTAGGTATTCATTTTTTGTTTAGAAAATATGGTAGAATAAAAATTCTTCAGTAAAGCTATAATATACAAAGATATAAAAAAGTTATTGCATTTTAAACATAAGTATAGGTGGCTTTCTTCACATTTATGTTCTTTACCCTGGAAAATACCCTCATATCTAATTTTATGGAAATTTTTCTTCATATTTATAAAAAAGATATTTAAAAATAACTACCTTAAAGCGGAATTTATTACAAACCTGTATCGCAAACGATCCACTTTTTGACTAAGGTATATTAGGTTAGATCCTCGAATTTTGGCCCAAGAAATGTGTGGTTACATTTTGTAGAGGCCTTTTAAAGACACCTTGTACCTAAATGCTCCCCTAGCCTCCTAATTGCGCCCCTGAAACCATTTAGGTAATTTACTTTTTTTGTTTAATAAATAAAATTTAAATTTTAGAATAATTTTAACATTTGGAAGTTCTTACCAAATGGTAAATTTTTAAATTATTAACATTACGAAAATAAGTGCCTTCTCATAAAAAGTCCTGCTTGATGAAAAAATAAATTTCCACAAAAATATTTAAAGGTTGGATGTACAGGGTGGCCTAAAAATTACTTGTTTCCAAATTAACATAAAGGTTATTTCCCAACTACGGTACCAAATCGAAAAGGGTGATTTCTTATGTTATTTTATGAAGAAAAGTTCCTATAAACCTATGTCCGGAGTTGCTTCGTTTCTGAGATAAAGGGTGTTAATTTTTTTTATTCAGTATTTTATAAATATTTTAAATACGATGCCAGATACAAAAATATACCACACTAAAAAGTAATATTTTTAGTTGCTTTAAAGAAAAAAAAACCACATAAAAACCCGTGGCGTACACTTTTTTTCTCAATAATATTGGCTGTTGTGCCCACTAAGGCGCTGAGGAACCACTGATCTCGATGGATTGCCAATGTTATAACGTGCGCGAAACAAAAGTTACATTTCATGGGCGAAAAACCGGTTGGTACGCAAACCAGTTGAGGGTAAACGC
This sequence comes from Listronotus bonariensis, assembly GCA_014170235.1. NCBI lineage: Eukaryota > Metazoa > Arthropoda > Insecta > Coleoptera > Curculionidae > Listronotus > Listronotus bonariensis. The sequence goes on along the minus strand of JACEGR010003017.1, from coordinate 64,581 downwards.
ACCCGGACCCAAACAAACTATTCGCATTATAGGAAAGAAGTTGTTGACCGAGTCCTGGTTTTCTGTTCGAAGTACGGTAGCTAATGAGCGTTACGGTCAGACCGCGGACGAAGGGTACGGGGTGCCGGTGTTTGTATTTTGCCACGGCTTTTAAGTGCGCATGTTCGTCGACCCACTGCGCGCGGTCGTAAAAATCCGAAAATGCTTCTTGCCACTGCGGATCTAAATGTAGGTTGTCTATGTGAGGATAAGCAATAAAGTCAATTTAGTTAAAGCCTTACAAGCGCTTTATTACATCAAACAAACGTACCAAATTTTAACCAAATCGGTTTAAGTGTTAAGTTTAAGATATTTATAAAATATCGATTTTTTTTTTAACTTTAACGCCTTGTATTTCAGAAACGAAGCAACTCTGGACATATGTTCATAATAACTAATAGAATAACATAAGAAATCATCCCTTAAAGTTTCCTGCCGTAGTTAGGAAATACCCTGTAAATTGACTTGGTAAAAGTATTTTTAAGCACATCTAACATACAATTATTTTTGTGGAAATGTATTATCTTATCAAGCAGGACTTTTAAGAAGGAGGCACATTTTTCGTAAAGTTAATAATTAAAAAGTTTTCCATTTGGTAAGAACTTCCGAAGACACGCTGTATAAGATAAAAATAAACCTTTCAGCAAACCAATCTATAAAATAAAAGAGCAACAAACCTTTTCTATCGAATTGTGTAGGTATGTAACAAAAACATTCTAAATTGACACAAGCCCACAGATTATCATTCCAACCGCTAATTTCAAGTCAATTATACAGAGTGAAGTGTTTATTCTAGACCAGAGGGTAAATACCCAGAGGAACTGCAACATCGTAATTATACGGACTATTGAAATGTTTCCATTGTGTCGAAATTCAATAGTCACCGGTGTAGGTTGATGTAGGTGTTTGTTAGGTATAGTAGGTAGAGGTAGTTTTAGCATTTTGGTGCTTGAGGGTTAGTTAGTTAATTCCCGAAAGATACCACTAAAAATTTAAAATTCTATTGGTTGGTATACATTTTGTATTGTACAAAGATGATAAAAGAAATTAAATGGTCAAAGGAAAAAGTCAAATTTGTCACCTGTGTTAAAAATGCATAAATATGTCGATGTCGCAGCAAATGGTTATTTTAGGCCAGGTATGGGCAAGCTTTGACATGTTGCGGACTAAACATTAGTGTGCAAATCATTCGCGGGCCGCGTTTAAAAGTATTACATTTTAAACTAGTGTTTTTGCGATAGTCACAAAGCAAATTGACGGCTCTAGAGCAGTTCGCTATGATTTGGCTCGTCAAAGTTATATCTTCGGTAGCTCAGATAAAACTGAACTCAAGTTTGAGCCATCCATTATATAGGCAAAATGAAGAAATAATCTAGAGTCGTCTAGTGTAGAACAGTTGAAAAGAAATAATCTTTTGTTGTACCTTACTCTTTAATGATCGCCGCCCCTCGGGTTGCTCGCTCAGACAGGACAGATCGAAACGCACTTTTTTGTCTTCGCTTTCAAAAATTATTCATTTCCATTATTAATTTAAAAATTTCCTAAAAAGTATACAAGATGTTCGCTTTGCTCAAAAATATGCGATGTACTGCATTTTCGATGTCTTCAAGATATTTACCCAAATGTTGACATAGCACTGCGCATTTTTCTGGGTATACTGGCTAAAAATTGTTCAGGGAAATATTATCGACTTTGAAAAGTAAAAACTTATTTACGGGCAAGTATGGGACAAGATAGATTTAATGTTTTTGCATTACTGACGTTTGATGCTCAAATATTCCCAGAAATTGTTTATAAAGATAGAATCGATGTTATTTCGCATAAAATGTTTGTTATTTATCAGTCTACAGTTTATCACAAATTTATCTGTGCTGTTTATTAACTTCCTTTAAAAATTATACTTTATTGGAATAAACCTATATTTAAACAATTAATACTGAGCAAAAATGAATACAATTTATTTTTTCCAAAAGGGCGGCAAGATAAATCGGGCCTCCTAGGGCGGCAACATGCCTAAATCCGCCAGTGTTTGTTCACCGGAACCTAGACCGTCGTCTCCGTGGCTTTCCATGCCAGAATTGGAAAAGACGAATCTAAACGCGTCAACAAACTATTAGTTCAAATCCTGCCCAAACGCCACTGGAAGAAATAAAAAAATGGTTTACTTATATTAAAAAAATCCGTTTTATAGCAGACCACGATGCTAATTACTTAAGCGTCATAGAGTCCTATTGGGTTGCAAAGCTTAGATGATAAGAAGAAAAAAATGTTATATAATGTATACCTTTTCATCGATGGGGGAAGTGGCTATAGACTTTTAAATATGTCATAAAAATACTATTATTATTTCGGCTTGTGAAAATCGTTGGGGTCGTATCGGATTATATATTTTTTGTTATCCCTGAATTATTTTCTTTAAAATAAAAAAGTAGCCACGCTCGAAAATGTTAAACTGACGTTTTTCTTTGTAGCTCTTTGTTCTCTTTACGTCACTCCCAAATTATCAGATTAGTAGAAAATAAACTGTTTAGCAAGTCATTAACTTACCCTATCTTAATCTGACGCGCTAGACAATTTCTAATTGATATATTTTTGTTTTTTATGATTGGCCCTGTATACGGGGCTCATATTTGGTGGAGGTACCTACCTAACCGGGTACAAGCTATCCTACGATATATTAATCTGCTGCGCTGTAGTAAGTCCCGAAATCCCCACTTGGACTCCCCTACCTTTAGTGTGGTAATGCAAATGTAATAAAAAGGAAATTGGTACAAACATTAGTCAGAAATGTTGGCAACAGTTTTCTGTTGGAACGAAAAATAAACAAGGCGTGCATACTGCTTATACGTCAATACAAGCAAGGTTATGTTAAAAATTGTCAGTAATGTTTGAAGAAAGTTTGCAAACTTTTTAAAAAGTTTCCAACATCTTAGAACTACTGCTGAAACAACAAACATGGCACTGCTGGAACGACAAATTTGACGTGCGCAGAATCCGAACGGTTGCAAACATTTCTGACAGCCTGTTGGAACAAACCTATTGTATCCTAACTAGTTCCAAATAGCAACTAAAAGGTCTTCCCACTTACAAACTCTACTTTACAACCTCATTTGTAATGACCCTAAAAATGTTTTATCCTTCCTAGGGGGCTAATTACACCCTCCCCTTAACTACGCCAATGTCCAGTTTGTTACATTAACAGTAATACACGCAGCTATTTAATTTTGATATGTACGCCCATGTTGTTCGGACTAATGACTATTAGTAACTTGAACTCAGTTGCCTTCATTTTAATGAGCCTGGTTTGCGGTTAAGTTTATTTTACTAATGATTAATTTCGCCATTAGTGGAAATATAGGTACGGTTTCGTGCATGCTTCGCTTTTATTTTTAAAACTGTTATAATTATAAAACGGAATAATAACCAATGATTACCTCAATTAATTAAATATATTTAATAATCCAGAGAAGTTGTTAAAGTTTTTATAAACAGTAATTGTATTGAGTAGTCCTTATTAGGGTACACGCTAACACGATAAATAGCTTCTGCAGTGGGACCGATTTGGTCCTGTTCCCTGGTGCAAGTCAAAGTTGCGGACCCCCTTAAAAAAGTTGAGGACCAAACAAAAATGGCCTCATTTGCTGCAAAGTCGTACTTTTTTAAAAATAAACCTCAAAAAAAGTTGCAGAGCAAAAAAAAGGCCCTATCTTAAAAAAACACTTTATATGTGATATTCTTTACATTCCTTTACGTTTTTTTATCCCGCGAGGGCACCCTCATTTAGTCCGGGCCCCCAACGCCCCCTCGTCGGGCCTGCGTGGTATAGATGCTGAGTGTGCTTAATCCTATTGACTTATAAACTTGCAGATCGTCTGAAACCAAATAAAGATTATCTTTCGAATAAAAGACTCTTTGTTTGACCTCCGGACAGTGCGGACGTGCGTAAGGACTACAAAGTTCTTCCCGGAGTGGCGGTTAGAGGTGCCGTACGAACGTTTTTTACCTTCGGGGATCAAGGAAGGATTCACGCTAAATTGACGGCATTTTTCTTCTGGATCTAAGCGCTGTGAGTGAAGATTCCTATAAGCTGATGGTATCCTGTTTGGTGGTAAACACGAGGTATTTCTCAAATGGCGGGAAATAGATGGGCGGCCATGGGAACTGTCAGTAGTGAAAGGTTATACGTAACACCAGTAGCAGGTCTTGGTTTGACAGCCGACAATTTATGCATTGCATCGATTGTAGAATTATTTTTGTTTTCTTTTTGGAATTTCTGGGGGCTACGAGCTCAATTATCCAGATTTTTCGCCGACGAAGCCCTGGAAAGCATAGTCCGGAAGGGGCCGGAGAGTGGTGGATTGGACCTGAAGGGACCAAAACCAAGAAAAAAAATAGAGAGAGAGATCCTTTGAATAATACCTATTATACAGGGTGATTCTCACCCTCTACAAATAAAAACTAATGGTAAAAAAGATCGTAAATTATTTTTTGTTACAGAATAATCAGCAAAATTTCTGACAAACCTATGTACATATTATGTACTTATTGGTCATAAAGTATATTCTATTTTATTCTATTCTGTACTTTGTAAAAATTAAAGCAATTAACAAGTTCTGATGCAAACTGAACTGCACCCATTAGAGAAAAGAACAATTTTAATATTTTTTGGGTTTGTCTTTGAAAACTTTTCAAAATTTTTTGCTATCAGGCAAGAAGAAATGTAGTAAGTAAAATGTATGTGCGTGTGTATGAGGACCTTTTTATTATGCTCTTTAAAGAATTTTTGACATATTTTTGACGGAAGTTCAAATTTTACAGCACTTCCGGCTAAACGGGAAGTAGTATTATAATGGTCTCTAAAGATAAAGTCCTTTAAAGGAACTATTTTGGGCATTTTAAATTTTTGTTATGTTCATTTCTTTTCCCATAAAACTGCATAATGTGCTGTCGGTTGGACATTTTCAAACGCCATTTTCTCCAAAACTAAAAGAGTTATTATTATTATTATTATTATATTGGAGGTGAATGACCTGTAGAATTCAAATTCTAAAAAATATACAGGGTGTTTTGAATTTGAAAACTATGCGATTGCACTGAAGAAAATAAATTGCTGGATAGTAATTTCGTTGTCACCCGGTATACAATTAAAATAATTTTTAAAATTTTAAATTAAAACACTTTTTACATTGCTTTATTTATTAAAGTAGGGAGAAAAAATATATATTATTACCGTCACGTAAAGTAAAAAAATAAAATAAAAATTGCTATTATACAGTGTGTGTCAAAAATTTTGAGATTTTTAATTTAATTACAGTGAGGATAATAAAATAGTTTCCCCACTTTATCTTTTAAATGGGACAAGATATCAAGCTCGGGTAAAATTTGTGTAAAAGGTGTTACTTAAACTACTCTTTGGCATAAAAATATCGCTACTGTGATTTTGATCGGCCTAGCCGTACCAGACTTAGAACCGTTTGAAATTTGGCTAAAATACCGTACAAACAGTGTGGTTTAAATGAAATTGGCTTGTAAGTCTAGAACGGCTGAGCCGATTTTCAAAAACAAAGTGGTGTTAAGAAGGGAATCCAAGGGCCTCTAAAACGGGTGCTACATGACTGCGACCCTCATTTCTATTAGAAAAAAATTGCTAATGCCCCCTTGACACTACACCACATGACCCTAATTATTTTTATGCCAAAACGTAGCTTAAGTGACACCATTATACACAATTTTTACCCGATCTCGATATCTTGACCTATTCAAAGGTTAAGGGGAGAGAACTTTTAAAAACCGCAATGTATACGTACTGTACAAATTGGAGCTAAACTTCAAACGCTTGTAACTCTAGAACGACTTAACCTATTTTTAAAAGTAAAACAATGATGAGTAGAAAATCAAAAGACCTTTAAAACATGACTGCCCTTTCCATTTGAAAAGAAAAGTTGCTACTGCCCCCTTGGCACTAGGCCACGTGACCGAAATTATTTTTATGCCTAAAATTAGTTTAAGTGACATTCTTATACCCAAATTGCACCCGTTCTCAATAGTTTGTCCCATTTAAAAGATAAATTCTTTTAATATCTTTTCTGTCCATAATTTTTAGCCAAACAGATGGTGCAGGCTGCATCTTATTCGGATCAGACTAAAAACAGTTTGTAAAATTGATTATAACCTGTTTCTAATTGATTACAATTTTCCTTGTTGGTAAAAAATTATAATAAAATTAATCGTTTCCTTTTTATTTTTTCTAAATATAAAAAAAAAGCCTAATCCTTCTTGCAGAAAATTATCTAATTCTATTATCCACTAATTCAGCCTAGCAATGTAGTTAATTTCACGGGTTTCCATCGATAAGTGCACAGGCAATTATCAAATGCAAACACATTTTAAACATTTACAAGCCTTTCCCTCGGGGACCGGTAAATCCAGAGCTCGGTCCGTATTCTATTCATTACCCGACAAACTGCCGTAACTGTTGTAAATTAATTTCGAAGTAATGCCCTAATGACTAGCTCGACCAGCGCCCTCCGAAAGGGGCTTTTAAAACCCCAAACAACCCCGAGTTTACTCTCGGATTCACACCCCAGAGGATTACGCTTGCGAATTTGTTTTGTTGTCTTCGAGGCGTGTTGGATTATGTATGGTACGAAGTGAATTTATTTTCGGTTTATGTTTAAAAAGTTTATAAAATATTAATTTTCATATTTACACATTTTATCTATATTAATACGATAAAAGGTAAAGTTTGCAACTTTTTTGTAGGGGCTACGGGATATAATCTCGAGAATTTTTCAATCCCGGAATAATATCAGGATTTGAGGGTAGAGTAAGGGTGTTATTTGTGGCTCAGTGTCCGATGTTTCAGAAGTGATTTTTTCAAGTATTTTTGAAGGTAAAAGTTCCTATGAACGTGTGGTCTAAGATGCTTCGCTTTCAAGATACAGGGTGTCAAAGTTTTATTTTTATTTATGTTTTTTCTGCATAATTTCTAAATAATGCCGATTTCCGAACGAAAATTGGTACCTGGGGGTTTTTGACATGAAATTTGAATTTGTTCTTAATTTAGCTCTTACCTGTAGGAGAGCACTAGCACATGTATATTCTCACTTTCAAAGGCTCATGACTTTTTGTACAACCCTGTATTTACATTTTGTTAAAAGAAATGGATTCACCTAGTCATTTTTACGTAAAAAGGTACTCTTATTAGATGACGCTAGGAGCAACCGTTTTCGAAATATTTTAGTTTAAAATAATCGATGCATACGCTTAGTAATAAATAATAAGCTAAAGACCGGCTACTTGATAAAACCGTCATTTTCGGCGGTCGGTCTTTGCCCAGCATATTCATTACTAAGCGGCCAATGCATCGATCTGGCACAAGCTAAAATCTTTCGAAAGCAACCTCCAACGTCAAATCTAATAGAGTTACCTTTTTACGTAAGAAGACCGACTGAGAAGTCCATCCTTTCTTTTAACAAAAATGTAAATACCAACTTGATACAAACTCTCTTTTGATAAAGACATTTTTACAGTCGTGGATTTCGCCACAAAAGATCTACAGCAGATCTTCTTTCCTTCGTATCACACTGCTGGAATAAGTCTCTTGAGTTTCTAGGTGAGTCCCAGATCGTTGCTCTTGATATATCCAAAGCTTTTGACCAGGTCTGGCATGCCGCACTTCTTAATAAACTTCCCTCCTATGGTCTTTCAACTAAACTCTGTACTTGGCTTTCTAGTTATCTATCTGATCGACGTATATCAGTTATTGTGGACGGCCATTCTTCAAGCTTTCACCAAGTAAATGCTGGAGTCCCTCAGGGCTCAGTTCTGGCACCAACATTGTTTCTTCTTCACATCAACGACCTTCTCTCGTTCACAACTAATTCCATTCATAGTTTCGCCGACGATAGTACCCTTCACTCCAGTTTTCAGGTTCCTAAACCCATCACTAAACTGACTTGGAAAACAAACGCAGAGCGATGCAGATATCTCTTTCGCAGGATCTTAATTTAATATTGGATTGGGGCGCCAAAAATCTCGTCCATTTTAATGCATCCAAAACACAATCATGTTCCTTGTCGCGAAAGAGTCATCAAATACTCATCCTCTACTTATGAGCGGCCAAGTTTTACAGAGCAAAGACACCTTCAATCTTGTGGGCGTCACATTTGAAAGTAACCTTAACTGGCATAAACACATTGTATCTATAGCCACGGCAGCTTCAAAAAGCTTGGATTTCTCTTTCGAGCCAAAAGTATTTTTCCCCTTCTAATTTATACACTTTATATGTGTCCCAAATCCGACCTCCTTGGAATATTGTTCTCATATCTGGGGCATGGCGTCCCCACAACCCTAAGCATTCTTGATTCTATTCAAAGAAGAGCTATTCGTCTCATTAATGATCCTTCACTTACGAAAGGCTTCCCTCTCTTGCCATCGTCGGGCTGTGGGGGATTTATCGCTTTTTATAGGTACTTCCATGGCTTCTGCTCTGAAGAATTGTCAGTATAGTTCCTCCACTTACGGTTCCCAACAGAGAAACTCGTGGTTCCGCGCGTATGCATCCCTATACGGTCCAACTGGACAGGCCCCGAACTTCCCACTTTGTTCGTTCTTTTATCCCTAGAGTTTCTAGGTTGTGGAACCTGCTGCCCGCGGAGGTCTTTCCTTCCCCCAAATCTTCAAGTATTTAAGTCCCGTGTCAACAAACTCCCTCTTACCTCGCTCAAGACACCCACGGTACGTTAGTATTTAGGCTTTTAGCCTTCGATATTTTCCACACTAACGTTTGAATTTTATTTTTGGCCAGTCTAGTGTACTGGGTTATTCATTTCAAAGTAAGCAGAACATTTTTAACTCCGCTGTACTTTTTTAAAAAAAACGAATATATCCATTTTGTAGAATTTTTCGTAACCAATAGATAACTAATTAGAAAAATATTTGAAACAAAAACAGCCCAAGTGACATGCTTTTTTAAATAGAAACCCCGTATATTTCTATTTCAATGGATAGAGATTGTCACAAGGAATTCAGTGTCCTAGAGGTTCTGCTAGGTTCATTTCCTGCGATTTCTGATGCAATTGATTAAAAACTGCATGATTCTATAAGATTAGTTTTACCTGAAAAAAGTACTGGCTACCACAAGGTCACAGGTGCTTATTTTGTCTAAGTCAAAGAATTTTACAAAAACCCATTTATTTCTTTTGGGTTAAGAAATGGATTATATCATATCAATTGTAGCATATAATATAAGTTAAGCCATTCTCTGATGAAAAGCTTATTATAAAACTACTCCAAAAAGTAATAAACGTATTTTGAGAAATTCCTTCTCTGACAAATAAGCAGCTGTGGCCAGTTTATTAGGTGAAACTATCTAGTATCATGCATGGCCAAAGGAATTGAACACTAATATTTTACTGTTGCCAGACTTTCTAGTTTTGCGCTACACGTAATTTTTTGCTATTTTAAATGGAATACCCAATTTATTTTTATTGCAATAAAAGGAGCGTGCCAACTTTAGTAAGATTTCAAAATTCACTCTCTACAACTTACCGAGATATGACAACACCGAAATTCAATTAAAATTAGGCAACAATGCTTATAATCAGCATGCCTAAAAGTCCCAAATACCAAAATTTTGTAAACACAGCTTTAGCGGTTTTAAAGATATTGAGGCGCCAACATACTTTTTGCTGAAAGTGTAGTGTATCTATCTCGGCAAGTAATAGAGACAGAATTTTAAAAATTTAGAAACATACTAAATATAGTCCTCCCAATTTATTTTAATAAATATAAAAAGGGACATTTTATCACAAAAATAAAAAACTTGTAGCACAAAAATGGAAAATCTGGCAACAGTGTCGATATCACAATTTAATTCCAATGTCCAAAACACCCTAGATAGCAAATTTGGTAAATCAAAACTGCAGGTCTGTGCAGTTTGCGACAACGTGGCGCAACAGAAGAAAATGATGAGTTAGTGACATCAACAACCCGACACCCACGGGTACCTCGGCATTTAGGCAAGTAGAGATGGCGACGCTTGTGTGTAAAGACCTCGGGCGACGCTTGCGTGTAAAGACCGAAGTTAGCCACAGGGCCCAGCGCCCTAGCAATAGGCAACCCGGGACGGCACCAACTGAAGCTAGCTGCAGTGCCTAGCGCCCAAAGTTAGTAGCAACCCGGTGCGCGAGCAGACTGAAGTTAGCTGCAGTGCCTAGCACCCAAAGTTAGGCAACCCGGGGCGCGCAGACTGAATGTCAACGTTCTCTCTGACGTCACTAACAGAACTTTAGGAATCTTGTGCTACATCATATTAACCATCCAACTGCTGCTGCCTTGCGCATTCACCATCGGACTTCGCGCTGGGGAAATAATTACGTACCATAATAAATTTAAAAAAGTCCAAAAACGCAGATGCCAGGACTCGAACCGTGGACCTTTGAATCAGTTGTTCATCGCCATAACCATGTCGCCATGGAAGCAATTGAAATAAAACCGTTAAACAATGTGAAGTAAGTGGTGGTGGTGGTGGTATATTTAATCAGCAGTTAGCTTATACATTTACGTTTATGCGTCTAATTGTTAACATAACCTCAAACTTATCTTAGCGTCTCACGTATGATATAACCTAGAAATAGGGTATATTATTGATTGACATTAGTTGCAGACACGTGGTTTATTAAATATATAGACAAAATGGTGAAGGTGAAAATTATTAGGGCCTTAACAGTTTTTAACGTATATTTCGGTTTCTAGTAGACCGATTTTAGTTGTTCTTTTTGCTAATAATTTAATTTTTATAAATCTACAAATATTAATACTAAAATTTTTAATAATTATGTTATTTGAGTGTAAATAGGGCCTTAACAGTTTTTAACGTATATCTTGGCTTCTAGTGGTTTGATTTTAGTCATTCTTTTTGCTAATAATTTAATTTTATAAATACAAATATTAACACTAAATTTTGTAATAATTATGTTATTTGAGTGTAAATAGGGCCTTAACAGTTTTTAACGTATATTTTGGTTTCTAGTAGATTGATTTTAGTTGTTCTTTTTGCTAATAATTTAATTTTTATAAATCTAATAACTAAAATTTTTAATAATTATGTTATTTGAGTGTAAATAGGGCCTTAACAGTTTTTAACGTATATCTTGGCTTCTAGTGGTTTGATTTTAGTCATTCTTTTTTTAAACAATTATTTTTAATAAATATATTAACACTAATTTTTAAATAAATATGTTATTTGAGAGTAAATAGGGCCTTAACAGTTTTTAACGTTTATTTCGGTTTCTAGTAGACCGATTTTAGTTGTTCTTTTGCTAATAATTTAATTTTTATAAATCTACAAATATTAATACTAAAATTTTTAATAATATGTATTGAGTGTAAATAGGGCCTTAACAGTTTTTAACGTATATCTGCTTCTAGTGGTTTGATTTGTCATTCTTTTTTAAACAATTATTTTTAATAAATATATTAACACTAATTTTTAAATAAATATGTTATTTGAGAGTAAATAGGGCCTTAACAGTTTTTAACGTATATCTTCGGCTTCTAGCAGTCTGATTTTAGTTGTTCTTTTGCTAATCAATTTAATTTTTATAAATCTACAAATATTAATACTAAAATTTTTAATAATTATGTTATTTGAGTGTAAATAGGGCCTTAACAGTTTTTAACGTATATCTTGGCTTCTAGTGGTTTGATTTAGTCATTGCTGTTTTTGAACAATTATTTTTAATAAATATATTAACGCTAATTTTTTAAATAAATATGTTATTTGAGAGTAATATAGGGCCTTAACAGTTTTTAACGTACAGGGCGGTTTCTAGTAGACCGATACTAGGTGCTCTTTTTGCTGATAATCTGGGGGCTGTTTATAAATCTACAAATACTAGGGCTGAAATTTTTGGATAATCTGGGGCTGTTTGAGGTGTAAATACAGGGCCTTAACAGTTTTTTAACGTACAGGGCGGTTTCTAGTAAGACCGAGTTGGCTGTTCTTTTGCATACAAGTTAATGTTTTTATAAATACAGGGCTGAATTTTTAAATACAGGGCTGTTTTTAGATAATACAGGGCTGTTTTGAAACTACAGGGCTGTTTTTTTAAATACAGGGCTGTTTTTAGAAATACAGGGCTGTTTTTAAAATTAACTTTGTTTAGTAGTAAATGATACCATTCTTGATTGCATTGCTCGTAATCCTCGGCAACGTTACTTGAGACAAAGGATTTACTTTGTTGATGTTTAGGAGTGTGTAGAAATCTGTATTAGATACAATAGACATTTTAGGATAGATTTAATGATTTTAAGCTAAGTCAACAATGTTTCACTTTGAATGTCTACGACAGACTGACCAAGTCTCTCTGGACTTATCTAATATATGTATTTACAATTATGACGCCAGCGCAAAAGTCTAAACATGAACAGGTAATTAAATATGAACAGCAAAATAAACAGCTGAAAATGCCCTGTATTTTGAAAATACAGCCCTGTTTTTTAAAATACGGCACCGTCTTTTAAAATACGGCACCGTTTTTTAAAATACGGCACCGTTTTAAAATGCGGCACAGTTTTTTAAAATGCGGCACCGTTTTAAAATACGGCACCGTTTTTAAAATACGGCACGTTTCAAGAAATACGGCACCGTTTTTAGAAATACGGCACCGTTTTTAAAATACGGCACCGTTTTCTAAAATACGGCACCGTTTTTAAAATGGCACCGTTTTGAATTTCAAGGTCAAGCATGTCACTTGATAAGCCGGATATGTTAGAAATTACGGCTCCACACCCCGCGTTAAACCTATACTTCACCTCTCTTATGGAATTTAGGTTAGATGGTTGATGTGTTTTAACGCGTGCGTTAAAACACATCTAACCTAAATTCCATGAGGGGGCCGGATATGTTAAAGTACGGCCCCACACCCCGCGCTTAAACCTATACCACCCTCTTATGGATTTTAGGTTAGATGTGTTTTGATGCGTGCGTTTAAACACATCTAACCTAAATTCCATAAGAGGGTGGTATAGGTTTAAGCTAGGGGTGTGGAGCCGTAATTTTAACATATCCGGCTTATCAAGTGACATGCTTGACCTTGAAATTTACAACGGTGCCGTATTTTAAAAACGGTGCCGTATTTTAGAAAACGGTGCCGTATTTTAAAAAACGGGTGCCGTATTTTAAAACGGTGCCGTATTTTAAAAAACGGTGCCGTATTTTAAAAACGGTGCCGTATTTTAAAAATCGGTGCCGTATTCTAAAAAACGGTGCCGTATTTTAAAAACGGTGCCGTATTTCTTAAAACGGTGCCGTATTTTAAAAAACGGTGCCGTATTTTAAAAACAGGCGCTGTATTTTCAAAATACAGGGATCTGTTCAGCTGTTTATTTTGCTGTTCATATTTAATTACCTGTTCATGTTTAGACTTTTGCGCTGGCGTCATAATTGTAAATACATATATTAGATAAGTCCAGAGAGACTTGGTCAGTCTGTCGTAGACATTCAAAGTGAAACATTGTGCTTAGCTTAAAAATCATTAAATCTATCCTAAAATGTCTGTTGTATCTAATACAGATTTCTACACACTCCTAAACATCAACGAAGTAAATCCTTTGTCTCCAAGTAAAGTTGCCGAGGATTACGAGCAATGCAATCAAGAATGGTATCATTTACTACTAAACAAAGTTGATTTTGAAAAACAGCCCTGTATTTCCAAAAACAGCCCTGTATTTCTAAAAACAGCCCTGTATTTCCAAAAACAGCCCTGTATTTCCAAAAACAGCCCTGTATTTCATAAAAACAGCCCTGTATTTAAACAGCCCTTATTTAAAAAATCAGCCCTGTATTTCCAAATAACAGCTCCATGACTATTCTAAACAGATATACGAAAACTTAGGCCCTGTATTTACACTCAAATAACATAATTATTAAAAATTTTAGTATTAATATTTGTAGATTTATAAAAATTAAATTATTAGCAAAAAGAACAACTAAAATCGGTCTACTAGGAAACCGAAATATACGTTAAAAACTGTTAAGGCCCTATTTACTCTCAAATAACATATTTATTTAAAAAATTAGTGTTAATATATTTATTTAAAAATAATTGTTAACAAAAGAATAACTAAAATCAAACCACTAGAAGCCAAGATATACGTTAAAAACTGTTAAGGCCCTATTTACTCTCAAATAACATATTTATTTAAAAATTAGTGTTAATATATTTATTAAAAACTAATTGTTTAGAAAAAGAATGACTAAAATCAATCCACTAGAAGCCAAGATATACGTTAAAAACTGTTAAGGCCCTATTTACACTCAAATAACATAATTATTACAAATTTTAGTATTAATATTTGTAGATTTATAAAAATTAAATTATTAGCAAAAAGAACAACTAAAATCGATCTACTAGAAACCGAAATATACGTTAAAAACTGTTAAGGCCCTATTTACACTCAAATAACATAATTATTAAAAATTTTAGTATTAATATTTGTAGATTTATAAAAATTAAATTATTAGCAAAAAGAACAACTAAAATCGGTCTACTAGAAACCGAAATATACGTTAAAAACTGTTAAGGCCCTATTTACTCTCAAATAACATATTTATTTAAAAATTAGTGTTAATATATTTATTAAAAATAATTGTTTAAAAAAAAGAATGACTAAAATCAAACCACTAGAAGCCAAGATATACGTTAAAAACTGTTAAGGCCCTATTTACACTCAAATAACATAATTATTAAAAATTTTAGTATTAATATTTGTAGATTTATAAAAATTAAATTATTAGCAAAAAGAACAACTAAAATCGGTCTACTAGAAACCGAAATAAACGTTAAAAACTGTTAAGGCCCTATTTACACTCAAATAACATAATTATTACAAATTTTAGTATTAATATTTGTAGATTTATAAAAATTAAATTATTTAGCAAAAAGAATGACTAAAATCAAACCACTAGAAGCCAAGATATACGTTAAAAACTGTTAAGGCCCTATTTACACTCAAATAACATAATTATTAAAAATTTTAGTATTAATATTTGTAGATTTATAAAAAATAAATTATTAGCAAAAAGAACAACTAAAATCGGTCTACTAGAAACCGAAATATACGTTAAAAACTGTTAAGGCCCTAATAATTTTTCACCTTCACCATTTTGTCTATATATTTAATAAACCACGTGTCTGCAACTAATGTCAATCAATAATATACCCTATTTCTAGGTTATGTCATACGTGAGACGCTAAGATAAGTTTGAGGTTATGTTAACAATTAGACGCATAAACGTAAATGTATAAGCTAACTGCTGATTAAATATACCACCACCACCACCACTTACTTCACATTGTTTAACGGTTTTATTTCAATTGCTTCCATGGCGACATGGTTATGGCGATGAACAACTGATCCAAAGGTCCACGGTTCGAGTCCTGGCATCTGCGTTTTTGGACTTTTTTAAATTTATTATGGTACGTAATTATTTCCCCAGCGCGAAGTCCGATGGTGAATGCGCAAGGCAGCAGCAGTTGGATGGTTAATATGATGTAGCACAAGATTCCTAAAGTTCTGTTAGTGACGTCAGAGAGAACGTTGACATTCAGTCTGTGCGCCCCGGGTTGCCTAACTTTGGGCGCTAGGCCCTGCAGCTAACTTCAGTCTGCTCGCGCACCGGGTTGCCTAACTTGGGCGCTAGGCCCTGTAGCTAACTTCAGACTGCTCGCGTCACCGGGTTGCCTAACTTGGGCGCTAGGCCCTGTAGCATTTGATTTACAATAAAATTTGTTGCAAATGCATAATTTTATTTTATTTCAAGTCTCCCTTAGCTAGGCACTTCCGCCTTACATTGAAACGTCTTATTGTGACGACGCACTTTACAAAGAGCTCTTTTGTAGGAAATTTTAATTTTCTTTAAGAATGTGTGCTGGTAAAATTTTTCAGATCAACAATTTGCATAAAAATGATTGTTAAAAATTATTTTGTCAAAACTGTTGTGTTGCGAAAGAGACAACCCAGGAAACACTATTTGCCGGCAATGTACATTTTTCATATTGGCATTGATGGTAAAGCATTGGCAATTGGTGGCAATATTATGCCAACATCTTATACGCACTAAAAAGTCAACCCTAAATAAACACTTAATTGCCAATAAATTTTACATGCAGGCGAATTGCCGGCAAGCATACAAAAATGGCGGCATACCAATCCTGATTAAATAAAGCACGCGTTTTTGTTGCAGGCAAATAAATATTGGATTTTTGAAGGCAAACCTTCAACGCATATTCATACTTTTAAACCATATTATTAACATTGGTATTTAACTAACATTAAAGCAATTTTTTGATCTGTTTTATTTATAATGGCAGCTAAACAACATTATTTTATGTTTTTTACATAATTTAAAGGAAATGGCCTTTTCATAACATTTTATTGTTAAAAATCATGCAAATAAAAATTAGGTCAAACAAAATGTTTATTATGTATTTTGGAGCGAATAAAAATAAATGATGGTAAAATTAGCTACGTTAATTTCTGACCGAAGGTGACCGCTTTGTGCATTTGTTTTCTACGTGGTTTTCTAGCTTTTTAGTTTCTTTTTTAAAGAAAAGAGTTTTTTAATAGACATAATTAAATGTATTCATTACCTAATAAGTGTGTGTTGTGTGATTAATTGGTGATGGCTAGTCGAGAAGGCAAGATATTCAAGTAGACTGTTAGGAGCTGTAAACATTTTGTTTAAAACTTTATTAAAAGTTTTAAAGACGTGTTAATAAAAATATTATATATATTTAATAGTTTTTTTGACATACCGATAGATGGCGTAATGGACAATAAACTACTACGTTTCTGCAATATCTTCGCTTTTTATCGTCTAAACCGTACCCATTAGACAAAAATAATTCGAGAGCGGTCTGCGGTAGGTGATCTCACTTAGCTTTAAAAGAAATATCTTCGGCTAGTGTAAAATCTGCATCTCCAAGTTGGACAGTGTTCCGAGAGATGGTACTTTGCATTGCAAGGAAATTGCATGCAGTAAGGAGTTTTTTCCTATTTTAATTTTCAAATAAAATATCGCATCATTTTAGCTTTTAAAAAAAGTATATGCGACAATTTTCGTCAATAAGACGTCAGCTTGCTGCTTGGGAGTATCTGCATTTGCCCACTTTCGTGTCTTTTTGTTATCTTTTGCCAATAACTTATTAATGATGGATGCCATCATCTTAAACGCATTTTTTTGCCAATAACTTATTAATGACGGATGCCATCACTTTATCTGCAACACGTGGCCTAATAACGGCCAATTGCCCACTTTCGCGTCTTTTGATACCTTTTTGCCAATGCCTTGCCATTAAAGAGTGTTGGCAATGCCAGTAAATTAAATGTACAACGCCGGCAAAAATGTTATATGGGAACCTCCTAATATGAATATTAAGGGTTTAAAATTTCAGGATAAATTTTTGTCACTCTGAGTAATATTTTCGAAATATAAAAAAAATCGTTTTCGCTTTTTTAAAACCAACTTAAGGGCCGATGTCATTCTTGTAGATTTAATTAAATACGGTGGTAATTCAATTTTTACTTGCCTTGTCATCCTTATTACTACATTTCTTACCTAATTATTTAAATAAACTAACGTCACACCTAAAGACCGCACACAAATTCTCTCAGCCGTAGAATAACAGAACAGAAATTATACCTTTAACCCTATTATAATGCAATGCACTAATCAGCTGAAAATTACCCCTTAAATAACAAAAATAACCTGTCACATGCCTAGTTAGCCATAGACAGGCAAACTTGAAAAACAGTCGAATCATCGTTTCGCCGATCTTCACATGTTTCGTTTCATTGTTGTCAATAATTTCAAAGCCTGCCTTATGCGATGTTGAAGGATTTCATCGGCATTCAGTTGTCTGTCAGTTGCCACTAGATCACTTTTTGAAAAAATAACAGCATTGTCCGTTATATCTTTTGGTCAATAATTATTCTACAATAGGTTGTTTTAATTGAAGAATATTCTGATCCTGACATGATTTAGTAGAGTAAGGGAACGGCCCGGGCCTGAAGTGCGCGCGAGCGATTTTTCGCAGTGCATGTTCAGTTGCTCGCCCGCCCGCTGACTGTCAGTGTGGTTATTTGCTTTACTGCATTAGCGTCTGAAAAAATCGCTCTCTCGCCTCATTTCCCGCTTGGCGATTGTCACTCTTCAGTCTGGACCGTACACTTAGAGAACAGCCAGACTAAAAAGATCAGCACGCGAGCGACGGTTGTTTTTAAACCTAGTGCGTAAATGCAAGTGACCACGCCGCCACCCAGCGGGCGGGCAAAAATATGCAGCCTTCGCGCAGCGAAAAATCTTCTCGTTTGTCGCTCGCGCTTTTCAGTCTGGCTGTTTCCTAAGACTATTGAGTGTTTACTTTGTTGTCTATACAGGGTGTTTCAGAATAAGATGCTGATCCCATGGGTATCTTTTATTAACTTGGGTTGTAACTATCTATCTGGCTGCCTATGTAACGGAATCTTTGAGCCTAATTTTAACCAACTTCCAGCTATTCGATTTCTTTGAAACTTTGCACACGTATTAAGGACCCATGACAATGCAATAATCTGCAAACAGTATCCCTTTATCTTTTTTTTTAATCGCCAGGAAAAAAAATTCCATTATATTATAAAAACAACACCTAGGATGCCATCTGTTGGAAAAATTTCAAACTTTGCTATTAAATGAAGAAGAAATTTTTTAGTGGATTGTAAAATGTTGGCAACGGTCCAAACATTGCCTGATTGCCATCTGTTGGCAAAATTTGAAACTTTGCTACTTAATGAAGAAGAAATTTTTTAGTGAGTTGCAATCTTTTGCAAATTTTAAAATTTGCTACCATTGTCATTTCATAGGGGGCTGGTTATTTTCTTTTGCTGCTTAATTAAATAGTATGTTCTAATTTACTGTTATATTAAGAATTTTGTGCAATATAACGAACTAAAAATGAAAAATAATTAATAGTTTAAAAAAACTAAAAACACGCTTTTATATGCAACCGAACTAAAAATTAAAAAATAATTTTTCATTAAAAATATTTTCACTTCATAGTAAAAAGCGTAGGTGCATTTTACTATTTTTTCATAACTTTTCCATCATAGATATTGGCAAATATAATAATTATAACATTTAATATATTAAGCACCCCACGCTTTTTTACTATGAAGTGAAAATATTTTTTTTAATGAAAAAATTATTTTTTAATTTTTAGTTCGGTTGCATATAAAAGCGTGTTTTTTTAGTTTTTTTGGGGCCAGAATTAAAATTTAAGCACTTTTTACTTTGTGAGCCTTGTTTGACATTTTGTTACCCAACCCACCTTCGTGAAATCAACTTAATTTTTCAAATTTTCCGCCATACCACTGTTTACAGGAGACATTCCTAAAAACGGACTTAGGTTTTGACATGCAGAGTAACATTAGAAAAAAATCGGAATTTCTTATAATAAAAAAATCTGCTATATGTTATGTCATGAACATTTTGCCGGTCACTGTATATCGTCATTTTGATATCAAATTTAAAAAGGTTAGAATTAGGTTGCATGCCACACATTAAGGCTATGGTCCAAATTGTAAAGCTACAGCATTTTTACGACTTACAACTGGGGCATACACGGTCATGCACAACTGTCATGATCTGTCAAAAAGATAAAGCTCGGGCGCGCAAATTTGACCGTGTGTATTAAAACCGCTACATCTGGCTGGCATGCGACCTGATGCTGAGTTTGATAATTGTGCCGCCGCAAACTGTAGCAAGGGGAAATACGGTGATTTTCGGTAACCGGTGAGAACGGCGACAGTGATTTCTAAATCACCGTGATTTTAAACAGTGATTTCAATCACTGCAGTGACTGAATATACATAAATATTTAACTAAAAATGAACATAAAACAGCTGGTATCTGGCAACGAATGCATATATATTATTTATGCAGCTCTTATCAATTTATTGACATGCAGCATTATCGTTTATTGATTTTATAAAAATAAATATTATGCTGCAAATTAGATTAGCAATATTACGAAAATCTAAGTTTTTTTGGAGCTCGTAACTCAAAATAACAATTTTTATACAAGGTCTGACAGCAACATGCTTAATGTGATATATCGCAAGTATTATTATGTAAAAATAATACCAGAGTTTTAGGGATTTTATTCATTACCTACTTTCAAAATAATAAATACACATTTTTAATATTCAGACACCATTATAACATCTTTGACTTAAATTGAATTACAAATATAATAATTATAAAATAAAAAAACTTTTTTAAACCAAACGAAAACTCATAATAAAGAATAAAAATTTTAAATTGTTTAAACAAATAAAAATAAAACAAACATATAGCTTACTTTTTTCCCAATGAAAATAAAAATTAGCATTAAGAAAGATTCGTTTTCAGCTTTGTTTGCACTTAATTTATTTCTACGGTCGGTTAATATTAAACCGGCTTTGAAAACAAGTCTTTCACATGGTCTTGGCGGTGCCCGCCACCCTCCACGTCTAAACAATATAAATATCATATCAGCTTAAATCACTGTGTTTCCTCTTCACATATTATTTTTAAATAATAATTTCATAGGTATATCATATTTCGATCGTGGCGCCTAATCAGCGATCATCCAATGTAAAAGCCTAAATACTCAACGTACCGTGGGTGTCTTAAGCGAGGTAAGAGGAGTTTGTTGACACGGGACTTAAATACTTGAAGATTTGGGGGGAAGGAAAGACCTCCGCGGGCAGCAGGTTCCACAGTCCTAGAAACTCTAGGGATAAAAGAACGAACAAAGTGGGAAGTTCGGGGCCTGTCCAGTTGGACCGTATAGGATGCATACGCGCGGAACCACGAGTTTCTCTGTTGGGAACCGTGAGTGGAGGAACTATACTGACAATTCTTCAGAGCAGAAGCCATGGAAGTACCTATAAAAAAGCGATAAATCCCCCACAGCCCGACGATGGGCAAGAGAGGGAAGCCTTTCTGTAAGTGAAGGATCATTAATGAGACGAATAGCTCTTTCTTGAATAGAATCAAGAATGCTTAGGGTTGTGGGGGACGCCATGCCCCAGATATGAGAACAATATTCCAAGGGAGGTCGGATTTGGGACACATATAAAGTGTATAAATTAGAAGCGGAAAAATACTTTTGGCTCTGAAAGAGAAATCCAAGCTTTTGAAGCTGCCGTGGCTATAGATACAATGTGTTTATGCCAGTTAAGGTTACTTTCAAAATGTGACGCCCACAAGATTAAAGGTGTCTTTGCTCTGTAAAACTTGGCTGCTCATAAGTAGAGGATGAGTATTTGATGACTCTTTTCGCGACAAGGAACATGATTGTGTTTTGATGCATTAAAATGGACGAGATTTTGGCGCCCCAATCCAATATTAAATTAAGATCCTGCGAAAGAGATATCTGCATCCTATATTTTTTCCACGACCGTTTAAAACATTATTTTTATCTATTTATTTATTTAAACTAATTAATTTTAATTTTGCAGCACAGTTATTAAATTGCAACAAAAATCATCCCCTTATTTTTTAAGAGACAATTATCTTCTTTATAACTATGCATTTATTATATAATTAAAAAAAAAATATGTTTAGTCATTAAAATTCATTATTACTATTAATTTTTAATAATTTCTATTAAATTTATTTGCAAATTGTCAAATCTAAAACTAGTGACACATGAACTAAAAAGAAATAATGACTTGAAATCAAAGGCACCCTGACCTCGTATGGTTCAGCCTGATGTCGCGTTTACTGTTACGTTGCATAAATTGACATTTAAGTGTACAGTAGTAGCCTATGAAACAAAACAATACACTAAACGTGCCAAAAAGCTTCACAGTGTTAAAAAAGTTACTTTATGTAGTGTACGAGAATGGAGTACTTTACCTTCATGTTACACGATTAAAAACAGCGCCTGAAGCCTAGGCAGCATATTTACTTCATAAACTGTTTATTTTGGATTTCGAAAAAGAAAATTAACGAAATAATTTATTACAATTTAAGGTAGTTAATAAAACATGTTTTTGGAAAAGTGAAGACGGCCAATATGTAAATCTGTCATTGGAAGTAAGAGAAACCAGGGTCGTTCCAGGGTGACAAGCCGTGATGCAAAAAGTATTGGCCGCCCCTACAAGCCTAAATGTTAATTAAGGGTTAAACAATTTTGAAGAACGTGAAAAGGTTGCTAAATACCGCCCTTTATTAAACAAAAAATCTCCCTTTATTTCACATTTTCCGCCCCCGCACTTTGCGCCCTGTTGCCTTGCACCACCCGGTAGGCACGGCCCAAAGCAAAACCATCTACTAAATAGTAAAACTGTAAACTGTGGAAAATAAGTATTGTGTCGTCAGAAGCTGTTTGAATGGAGTCAGATTTGAATGTGCAGGTACGATATTTGAAATGGTGAGCAGTGCTTTAAAAATGTAAAAAAATCGATGGCTTTAACTAGATCTTTAAATTACATGATTTTATAAACATATTTTATGCAGTAATATGTGCAATAATACGTTACCAACCTCGCTTAACCAACCAACCAATGTGCACAAAAATTCGATTTTTCGATATTTTTTTTTGTCCTAAATATCGATATATTGCCCTTCGATATATCGGATAATCGATAGTAGCCAAAACTATATTTATTGATATCAATATATCGATGTTTTTTAAAATTTGACATTTCTAAGCGCAGCAACCAGGGGGATGGTGGTCGGATCTAGATCGAAGACTTGAAAGGGCGAGAAAAAATGTGCAAAGCGGATTTAGGTGCTGTCAAACTCAACCAACGTTTAACCAATTTTACGTTTTTTTTTTTTTTAAGTTACGTTTTTATTCTTTTCGCATAAATACCTATTTTATGTTTTTAAATAATAATCATTTGCACAAAGTATTACACTTTTGGCGGTTTTATTAAAAACATTTCAAACCATTAAGTAGCGACTAATGAACAATAATAGAAGAAGAAGAGGTACAGTTTGTAACTTTGTTTGTTTAAAAAGGCAGTGCCGTTTTACCTACTAGGCTGACTTAGCTACAGCGTAGAGCGCCAGACAGGGATTTTTTTATTATTTTTATTTTTAAACAATTTTATTTTAGAAGTAAGGAGCTAGACAAGAAAGAACCTTTTTTTTGCTCAATTTTATTTGTGAATACGGCGCCGTCGGATAAAACAGGCGCCACACAGGAAAGGACCTTTTTTGGTCTTTAATTTTATTTGTGGATAGGGCGCCGTGGGAGAAAATAGGCGCCCAACAAATCCAGCCTAGGGCCCCCAAAGAGTTAATCCGACCCTGGTTTTTCTTTGAAAATACTGAAACAATTATGAAAATTCTAACTACATTATTTAGGAGTGCCATAGGCTATAATTTTATTATGATTTAACAAAGGGTTCAAAGAAAAGTATAATTAACGCCTGATAAAGTAGGCACAGATCGGCTAGTTATCAATGTAAATCAAGAACGAGGGTTTTCTTTTATTATAATTTAAAAATATAATTATTATAAACAAAGCATACCCCAGACATCACCTAAAAGTGCTGCCAATGTTTCTATTACATTATTCCCCTGCGACAGTGCCTGATCTGAACACTCTTAAGCAAGGATATCAGTTTTCAACATTGTTAGGTTGTTAAATTCCCGAAACTCAATATTTGCCAACCAATATATCCTTGAAAAGCTAAGTGTCTATTAGCAAACAGCTACTCTTCTTGTTGCCTGCTCAAATATCTCAAAACACTTGCTGTTTTCACACTGGACGCCCTTTAGTTTGTGCCAATTTTTGTTACCCTATAAGGCAGTGTCGTTCCCAAAAATTTAACAGATTTTTTTTATTATTAAGTTGTATTTATAGATTGCCATTTCTGCTTTCCGTTTTCCGTTTGACGTTTTCAGTTAACAACTTTCCATTTTTCAATTTTTTATATTTTCTGTTTACCGTTTTCATATACCATATCAAAAACAGAAACGTCAAATGGCAAACGGAAACGTCAATCTATAAATTCAGCTTTAAACTAAAGAGCTTATCTGTTTTGAATGGCATTTGTTCTTGTTGATTGATTGATTGATTAATTGTTTTTGTTAAAAAAATATATACAGTACAAGGTGTGTGGAAAGTCAAGATAATATTAAAATAATGTCGTTTCCAAAACTCATACATTTAACAATTTATTTTATTATTAAATCAAGACTTTATCTCTTGTGGATGGCATAATATGATGCTGCTGAAAAAATGTTTGGTGGCGTAGAAAGTCACCAATAATTTTAAAAGGACTCCACAGAAAGCCTATCAACTACATCCAATATGGCGGCACTACTAGGCGATTAGTGTATAATAAACTGCCGTTCCTTAGTACTTAAATATTTGTTATTGGGCATGTTCATCGTAATAAAAATATTTTTTTACGTTATTTAATCTTAAAATATTACATATTATACAGTGTGTCTGGTAAAGTTGGAACCATATGGAAAACTTTTTTATTATTCATTTTCGGAAAAAAGTTATTCTTTATAAAAAGTTCTGAATAGTCTTAAACTCGATATGCAATTATTAAATTTTAATTTTCTTTAGTCTTATACGAGATATGTCAAAAAATAGAATTTTGCTCAATAGTAAAGTACCTTAATTTTTGACAAAATCAGAAAGTGCTATTAAAGAAAGTTGTTCAGAATTAATGAGCATGTACAAATATGAAATTACAGCAATTAAGCATAAGCATTCAGATTTGGTGAAAAACGCTAAAATTGTATCCTGCCAGAAAAGTAATAATAATTTATATGAAAGGAATTTTTATACTAAACTGCTGTAACTGCATATTTGTACGTCTTTTTTTTACTTTTTAAATAAAATTTTTTGATATTAAAAACTAAGGTACTTTACTGTTTGAGCAAAATTTATATTTTTTGACATATCTCATATAGGATTTAAAAAATAATAAAATTTGATAACTGCATATTGACTGAACTTTTTTCCCAAAATGAATAATAATAAAAGTTTTCCATATTGTTACAACTTTATCAGACGCAGTGTATAATCCAATTAATATTAATTTTAGTCTATAAACAAAAAAGTGAAAAAAAAAAACATTTTTTTATAGAAAAAGAAATTGACATGCTTACCAAAGCAGTATTAATTTTTGGGTCGAATTTCGCATTAAGTTTTACACTGCTTTTATTTTAAACATGTAGACTGGAAAATTTTTAAATATTAGCATTATATTTCTATCTGTTTTCTTCGAATATTTTCGAATGTAGAATATATTATTAATGTACATTTAACATTACAATTAAATATATATTATGTTTTTACTTACAATGTTCACAAAATTTAATAGATTATTAAATTTAACATACATTCTGAGCTTGATATGTATTTTATTTATTTATTTCACTTTATTGTCTATAATAATCCAAAAGGATATGACAACATCAAAAAATACAAATTAGTACTATAATTAAAAATGTACAATAATATTGTTTTAACAATCTTAAGTTTATACAAAATAAAATAAAATGCTAGACAAACTAATGTACTTTAAAACAGATTACAAATCCCACAACCCCACCAAATTTGTTTTCACCATATTTGAGCAGGTATCATCTGAAAATAAATACTTATTATTATAAACTAACTTATAAACATTAAAAATATGTTATGCTAACTATTTATTCTTTTTTGTTGCCAGATTTTATCCGCTTCAATTGAGGCATAATAATATTTTTAGAAGTTAAAACATAATTTTTTTGTTTGGCAAAATTTTTTTAAAATAGATTTGAAAATTTAAATAAAAGTTCTTTTACTAAATAATTTGTGTCATGTTTTTGACAAATATGTCCCAAAAATAAATTTTAATCTACACCATTAATATTATTAAGAGACAGAACTGTAACAATTTCTCTATGGTGCTGTTTTCTTAAAAAAACTGATGTTTTGGTTAATAGTTTTTCTATAGTTATATACATATAAGCTGCACATATCACAAATGTCATGGTTAGGGTAGCATAATCCACCCCTGTCGTTTGCAGAAATAAGAGTAGTTGGATCCAAACTGCCAGTGCAACTTATACGTTGTTTTAGAATGAAAAATTTTATTGTAAAAATAAAGACATTTTAACAATTTAAGATTAATTCAGTGACCTATTTTTTCTTCTGTGTTACACTTTAGTAGAAAAATTAAAAAGGTACCCACCTGGTTTTAAGCGTGGCCTGTTCAATGGTACGTTCAAAATATCCCCTGTATTAGTATAAAATTTTGTACTACGTTCTGTATCATCACTTTGAAAATGTAACTTATAAACCTACTAAGAACATAGACAACTTTATATTTTTAAACAAAATACAATTACGATCAATTATACCTTATAGAATGTATTGTTGGAATAAAATTCTCCCTACGAATAGCATGTATCCATTTATTTTTAAAATCTTCATTTCAGGGTAAAGAAAAAAACTGAAACCGTTGGGCCTTTACTGGCACAGGTACTCTTACAAAGAGGCACACAACAAGAGTACGGCATTTTCAAAAACTTCATAATTTGTTACAAAACAGAAATTTACTAAATTTAGTATATAACCTGTAGTCTTTTGAGTGTAAAAATCGCAAAAGAAAATCACAAAAAACACTAAACACTATACTAAGAGGGTCCTTTTAGTTCACTAGGCCAATAAAAGATAATAACACGTTTTAATTAGAAAAAACTGGTTTAAACGGATGTAAACAACCACTTGTTGATACACCACTACACAAACAACACAAGAAAAAAAGGTAAATAAAACATACACTGTACTAACAGTTGCAAAAATCAATTTTAAACGTCCTTTATGTCCACTTAAAACAATTAAAAGGTAAAAACAACCGTTGAAAATGAAAAAACTGACAAAAAACACTATACTTGTCTACTGTACAAAAAACAAGAGATACCGCCATTTTTTATCGTCGGCTGACAGTTGACTGGCTTTCCGTGAAGTTAAAAATGTCTTGCTTGTAAAATAAAAGAGGATTACACTGAAGAGGAAATGTTTATTTCTGTATACAGGGTTTGCAAAACTCTAAAAACATCTGCTTTTCTACGAAGAGAAAAACCACCTTTATTTTTAAATTTTTAAGTAAAATATCATTTGGGAAAATTATGTAAGCATAGCATATTTAAATCACTTTATTAAAGGTACAGTGGTATCAAAAAGATTTAAAAACTGATTTTAGAGTTATCACAAATTAATTATTTAAAATTTTTATAATAAAAATGACCTAAAAAAGCGTTTATAATTTGCTTTTCAACACCTGCTTTTTCCAAATTCTACACAACACCATTTTTAGCTGCAAACTGTGATCAAGTTGTTCGCCAAATTATGGATTTAATAAAATTTTGTATTATTGTGGTTATATCGATTACAAACATTATTCTAAATAAATTTTCCTAATGACATTTTGCTGAAAATAAAAATAAAGACTAGTTTACTCTTGAGAAAAATCATGTTTTTTTAAGTTTCTGCGAACCCTGTAGAGCATAAATCAACATTTTCTCTTCGTGAATCATGTTTTCTTTTACAAGCAAAAATTTTTATGAAAATGACTTTTTTCAAAAATGAAATGTTTGGTCCATTTGTCCTCTTGTTAACCCCATCCGTGGACAGTCTGTATACAAAGTTTATTAGGTCGCCTGTTGCTTATTCAAACCCATCGTTACACTATCACGAATCTATAAGAATTTGTTTGGCGGAAAGTTTTCGTTCTTGAGATATTCATCATCAGACTTGAATTTTAAACTAATTTAGTTTTAATATTCCTTCTTTTTGCACACAATTTTTGATTTAAATTCTAGTGGCACACAATATTTGATTACCTTTTAAAACCCCGTTTTTTTACGTTTTTCATTATTTGTGCATTAAATTGCATAGCTATACTTTGAATCATTTCAATCCCAGTGTGCCATGAAGCTATATGTATGTATGGTTGCCGCATTATCAAAGAAAAGCCACGCAAATTAATGCAAAATAATAAAAACGTAGAAAAACGGGGTTTTAAAAGGTGAAAATCAAATATTGTGTGACACTTTAGCTTTAAATCAAGAATTGTGCGGAAAAAGAAGGGGGAATATAGTGAAAATAAGCTTAGTTCAAATTTGAACTTTGATGATGAATATCTCCAGAACGAAACGTTTTTGCCAAAAAATCTTTCAGAATCGTGATCAGCGCCCCAAAACCCCGGTATACCAAATTTTGTTAAAATCGGAGTTGCCGCGTTTTGGGCTATCGAGCACGCTTAAGAAGTAGTATTTTCAACCTAATATTATTTGATTGCGTATATTATATAATTAAATATCAATACACTCACAATAAAAGGTAATACAGGTAGTTACCTAATATTTCAAAGTCATTAAAATTTTTTACCTACTGCCAGTTTTAATAAATGCTAGTTTATTAAAAGGCCTATATTGTTCGATCAAATGAAGAGCTACAGTTAGTAACGCTATATTACAAGTGTGGAGAAATACCAGCCGAGGGAAGATACATCAATAATTTTCAAAAAGAAAATCACCACACTGCATTATCTGTATTTCATATTGAGATATTTAATTAAATAGGTCAAAAATTTTACCCTTTTTGGCGTCAATAACTCAAAAACAGTAAAAGATAAACGTGTAGTACCCTTAATAAAAAACACTTAAAATTGACCATGTGATTCAAAAATATAATAATAAATATGAGTGTTCCATTTAAAAAATACATTTACATATATACACAAAATATTATTATTATTAAGTCTTTTGTTTTTTCATTGCAGATTGGTTTTTATTACGATTTTCAAGTTCTCCGAACTAAAGAGACATCGATTGGCTATCTTAAATTTCTTTTAAAATATGGGAAAAGTAATAAAATATGCCATTGTTGCTCTTAAATGGAATACCCTGTACAGACTGTCCAACGATAGGGTGTGCGAGAGGACTGAGAAGTGAATATTTTAATTATTTATCCACATTAAACAAGACGAACTAGGCTAAGGGTTTATGCTATAAAGTACTATTATCATTGCTGTGTTATACAGGGTTGTATAAATATAGTAAACTTCTTAAATAATGAAGTTCTTATCAGGCGCTTTGAAATAATATGTCAAAGCCGCCCTTTCCATTTATATTTACCTAAGATGACACCCATAGGAAACACATCTTGGAAATTTTACATCTGTATATTTCATCCTATAATATACAGGGTTATTTTTTTTAAGTTGGTACTTTTCCTTTTACCACTGAATAAAATGCAATAAAAAAATCAAATAAAAATTATTTTCGAGATACAGTGTGTTAAAGTTTTAAAAAGCCTTTTTTATAACTTTCCTGCCACCCAATTTTCACAAAATTTGGTACACTTCTTTTGACCATTACATTACTGGTAATAATAGCCTTGTAATAGGTCTGTTTGATTTTGTCTAGTAACTGGAGTTTCAAATTCAAGGAAACAATTATTTATAAACAAGAGATACTATTTTTGAATTAAAATATTTTTTAAATAATCTTTTTCAATATTTATATTTGATTAGAACAAATGACTTAATTCTATCAAATCTGGGAGTTGTAAAAATTTATGGCTCCTAAAAAATTCTATTTGATAGAATTAAAGTCATTTTGTTCTAATCAAAATATAAATATTGAAAAAGATTATTTAAAAAATATTTTTAATTCAAAATAATTATCCTTCTTGATTTTATAAATAATTGTTTCCTTGAATTTGAAACTCCAGTTATAAGACAAAATCAAAATAGACCTATTACAAATTTATATTTTTACCATACATTCCCGACTATCAAATAAAATTCAACGAATAGGGCATAAATTTAATATTCGCACAATCTTTAAAACACAAAACACAATCAGATTCCTCAATTAACAAAACAAAACCATACAACTTAAATGAAAATACAAAATGTCATTTATAAAATACCTTGCGAATGCAATAAATTTTATATAGGTGAAACTTGTAGACCATTAGCCAAACGCATAAAAGAACACAGATCATACATTAAAAACACAGAATTTCATAAATCAAAAATCTGCCAACACGCATTTGATAACAATCATAGAATAAACTGGGATGCTTCTGAGCATTTTAGCAAAGGAAACTTGTTCTAAAAAACGCAAAATCAAAGAAAGTGCGTATATATTATTAAATAAAGATAATTGTGTAGCATCAATTTCAGTTAATTTAAATAACACTTGGTTGCCTTTGCTTGATACTGAAGTATCTCTCAGGAAGACTAAAAATTAACTAACTATTCACCTTTTTGTAAAATAAACAATCAATACACCAGCAACCAGTTATCTATGTCACTATGACACTATAACCAAACAAACATGTTTTGACATTTAATGTCAAAGTTTTTCAGATTTTCAGAATATCCCAAAAAAACAGAAAATAGTGAATTTTAAAACCTAAATAATAGTAAGTTTTTATTTTTATTATTTTTATTACATTTATTCTGACAACGGTGGCAGATTTGCCACCGAAACGTCGATTCTTTAATTATCTTTTTACTTGTTTAATATTTTTTGGTTTTTTAGTACTTTTAATTTTATTTTGGCGTGTACCCAAATAAATACCATCTGAAATTTGGATACGCGGGTTTTGGGCGCTGATCACGAATCTAAAATATTTTTTTGGCGGAAACGTTTTGTTCTTGAGATACTCATCATCAGACTTGAAAATTTAAACTAATCCTATTTTTGATACATCCCTTCTTTGCACACAATTCTTGATTTAAAGCTAAAGTGGCACACAATATTTGATTTTCACTTTTTAAAACCCCTGTTTTTACGTATTTTACATTATTTTTGCATTAAATTGCATAGCTATACTTTGAATCATTTCAATCCCAGTGTGCCATGAAGCCCTATGTGTATGTATGGTTGCCGCATTATCAAAGAAAAGCCACACAATTTAATGCAAAAATAATGTAAAAACGTAGAAAAACGGGGTTTTAAAAGGTGAAAATCAAATATTGTGTGACACTTTAGCTTTAAATCAAGAATTGTGTGCAAAAAGAAGGGGGAATATAGTGAAATAAGCTTAGTTTAAATTTGAACTTTGATGATGAATATCTCGAGAACGAAACGTTTCCGCCAAAAAAATCTTTCAGATTCGTGATCAGCGCCCCAAAAACCCCGTATACCAAATTTCGTTAAAATCGGAGTTGCCGCAGGTTTCTAGAAAATTACCCTAAATTTTATACACCAAATCAATCCTTCTATCTTTTAATGCAGCAAATTTATCAATTATATCTTCATAAAATGGTTGAGTTTTTATCAGTTCCTGTAGAAGCTCCTTTTGAATTGAAATATTGGCCAAAGATGAAAGTCTATCTTGGGATATAGTGTTTCTTAAGAAAGTTTTTAAACGCTTAAGACAAGAAAAACTCCGTTCCACTAACCAGAATTAATAATCAAAATCCCGAGCACTAAAAATACACCGCGGAATAAGTGCACTCCACCTAATAGATAATGTTTATTTTACTAGTCTTTAAAACAGTCAGTGTGTAAAGGCGCTAAGGCTAGCGATTTACCAAGCAATACACCTGATACTCCCACCCGCGATTCTGGCCGCCAGCAAGTATAGCGTTGTCATGGCAACGGAGCGTCAAAGCGTAAACAAAACCCAGCATGAGGTGTATACTTCGGTCCGTTTTATATTTGCAATACACCTGCTGATCGCGGATTGTGATGTCGCGTTGCCGAAAGCGGAGAAAAGCTGACTTGCGCCAGCGGTTAATTTATCTGTTAGATTTTCCATGGCGAATTTTACAAATAAGGAATAGAAATAGAAAAATGAATTGAATAATGGTATTATGTTTTTTATGTTTATTATTTATTTTTGGTGAAGTGCGCACTTCACTTACTACACCTGAATAAGGTAATGATGAAGCAAAGTTAAAGTCTCCCAATCGTCCCCATGTCAATAACACCCTATGTGACAACATGTTTACAAATACCAGCATAACATTTAAGGCGTTTTTACTTTCAAATAACAAAATTGGAAAGCAGCCACTGTATCGAACATAAATGTGAATACGAACGAAACCGCCGACAGCTACGCGTACATCTCGAAATGGAAATAGAGGCATTCCAATAATTTTCCATAGACAACCACTTTATTCGATCAATCAAAACGTTCTTACTTCACTGCACAAACCAAATCCATTTCCGGTGAAATTATCCACTATTAAAATGTGCACACACCGTTTCATTGTATTTAGTTTTATTTAGAGGCGCCGTTGCTGGCCGAAGTGGCAGCCGCTCGTCATTCGGTTCGAAGCCGATTCAATAAGAGTCAGTAGAAATAACTTTTTTGTGCCACCCGGATTGGTATGTGTCAACGGCAATTGATGTGCGAAAGGCTGTCAAATGGCGTTTAATAGCTTATAACGCTGCGCTGCATAGCGAAATTACTTTCGTTTGCTTTTTCGTAAATTTCTTGATGGTTTCAAAACGCTTGTACAACAACATGCTTAAAATTAATAAACCTTAGTTAATTAATTCATACTCTGCGTCTGGCGTTACCAAAAAACACGAAATATTATTATCGAAATAAATAATAGGGGAAAGAAAACCAATGGGGTTAACTAAACTTAACGTTTAGAAAGATACTTCCTGAAGTGTGATAGATAGTTTTTAAAATGGCCGCCTTAAAAAAATGCGCGTTAATTTGAAATCGTCATTTTCGGGAACGTTCCCGAACATGATAAAACGTTTCTAAGAGAAAGATGACGTTTCTGGAATGAGGAGGAAGCAGAAAAAGTTTAAGAATATAGATAAGATGGAGAACAGGAAAAGCAAAAAGAAATATCAAAAAGTAAAAGTACGTAAAAAAAAAAGAACATGCATTATCACTTTTATTAACTTGGGTTGTAACTATCCATCTATCTATCTATCTATCTATGTAACGGAATCTTTGAGCCTAATTTTAACCAACTTCCAGCTATTCGATTTCTTTGAAACTTTGCACACGTGTCAAGGACCGATGAAGATGCAATAATTTAAAAACAGTATCCCGTTATCTTTTTTGAATCGCCAGGAAAAAAATTCCATTATATTATAAAAACAACACCTAGATGCCATCTGTTGGCAACATTTCAAACTTTGCTATTAAATGAAGAAGAAATTTTTTAGTTTTTACACAATATGGTTAGTTGCACCATGAGTGTTCAATTTTTATGAACAATAAAAATATAGAGTTAGTTGCACCATTAGTTCAAGGATTCCATAATAAAAATTACATTATGTGTAATGTATACATAATACATAATGTGCAATTAATAAAAATTAACATTCTTTTTTGGATCGCCAGGAAAAAAATTTTCCTTTATATTATAAAAATATAAAAACAACACCTAGGTTGCCACCTGTTGGCAACATTTCAAACTTTGCTATTAAATGAAGAAGAAATTTTTTAGTGGGTTGCAATATATTGGCAACGGTCCAAACATTGCCTGGATTGCCATCTGTTGGCAAAATTTCAAACTTTGCTACTTAATGAAGAAGAAATTCTTTAGGTGAGTTGCAATCTGTTGGAAAAATTTTAAAATTTGCCACTCTTGTTCATTAAAAAAATTTTTCGCCATTTTGTCAAGAGTAGCAGAAACTAAAAAAATGAAAAAAATAATTAATAGTTTAAAGAAACTAAAAAAACACGACTTTTATATGCAACCGAACTAAAAATTAGAAAATAATTTTTCATTAAAAAAAATATTGTCATTTCATAGTAAAAAGCGTGGGGTGATAAATATATTAAATGTTATAATTATTATATTTGCAAATATCTATGATGGAAAAGTTATGAAAAATAGTAAAATGCACCCCACGCTTTTTACTATGAAATGACAATATTTTTTTTAATGAAAAATTATTTTCTAATTTTAGTTCGGTTGCATATAAAAGCGTGTTTTTTTAGTTTTTTTAAACTGTTTTTATTGATTGCTTTATCATTCCTGGAGTCCGAGTCAGTTTCCGGAACAGTATTATTTATAAGTCCATTAAAAGCACCCTAGAGATTTTGGTTATTCCTTATAAAAAAGAAAATAATCTTCTTATGAAACCATCCGAATTAGGCGCAACTAAGAGCGAATTTAGTGATAAATGATCAACCCGGTATTGTACACAAAAATAGTAATTTTGTTTTCTCTTTTCCTGATGTATTTTACTTTTAAGGGTTGCATCTATTGATAAAAAACTTTGCATTTATTGAAAAGAAAATATGGTTCCGTTTTATCGCTTATATGTAAATATTGTGACGTTGGTTTTTGAATTACATAAGAGCTATTTTGAATACATCATGAGGCCAAAAATATTGCGTCATTTGGGCAAATATACCATATGGAACTATCTTCTTGGACCATAAGACCGGTGGACTATAAAACTATACTTTTTTATTTCACTATTAAATAGAGACTAACAGAAACTATTTGACTAACTAAATTTAGTACGGGCATACCCCCACTAGGGGTAGCCCGTACGGGGCTTAACTAAAACTTTAACTTTTTTCCTTGACTTCTACTCTCTACTACCCTTACTTCTTCTACTATCTTCCTACTTCTACTATACCTTTTTCCAAATTGTGTTGTCCTT
This sequence comes from Listronotus bonariensis, assembly GCA_014170235.1. Taxonomy (NCBI): domain Eukaryota; kingdom Metazoa; phylum Arthropoda; class Insecta; order Coleoptera; family Curculionidae; genus Listronotus; species Listronotus bonariensis. The sequence continues at coordinate 29,876 of JACEGR010003017.1, read as the reverse complement.
TTTTAAATATATAGAATTAGTGGGTCTTTGTTTTAAGTTTAACACACTGGTTCAACACGGTTAACATTGTTATTGTTTAAATTTTAATATTATTAGTTTATAATTTTAATGGTTTAAAACCAAACCTTGACATATCAACGACTTGTTATGTATTTTAAAAATCCCTAGTAGTATCCTAATTAAAAAATATACTTTTACAATTCCCAAAATGTGGACAGAGCTTTGATCTTCGAAGCCAGAAGTCGCTGGTTCTGATTCCCAGCGGGGAGACATATTTAAGGTAGCAGTTATTCAAAAATAACGTTCGTGGTGGCACTACTGCGTTGTCTAAAAGCTGCTGTGAAATGCAAAACTTGCATGTTTCAGTGCTTGGACAACGTTGACGAGAACAGGGGAACGATAGGTTAAACATCTAATAACCTGACACCCTCGGTACTCTGGTATTTACGCAAAGGCCTTTGTGGGATGTTTAAAAAGATAATAAAAAAATTCATGATTATAGCTGGTAATTCTTTGTCATAAAATCAATCTTGAAATTTGCCATCAGGTGATTTAAAACTTTGAACTGAATTCTGAAAAGACCCTGTGTGTTACAATTAAAATTAGAATGCAATTTTTACTACATTGTCGCATCAGAAACTACTGCTTAGTAGATATCCAGAAGACAAGTTCACGTTCTTAATTTAATTTGTTAATTAAATCGGTACGGGGGCTAATCGTTTTTATTATGGCCCGAAATTACACCTTTCAAACGACGACATGAGCAGGCTTTACAATTCACCCCGAAACAGTTCACACTTTGCCGGGCGTGGATTTTGCTCGCCCATTTCAAAACTGTTATTGACATTTATTTCATTACCGCATTTTGCCGAACACTGTGCCGAAAATTGAATAATTTGATGGGAAAATTGATTTCACTACAGTTTAAGTTTATTGGAGTTGGAAATAGGCTTTTGTGTGTAAAGTTTTGCGTGGAAGTTGCAAAGATTACAGCTATTGCTTCGAGAGTTTCGATTAGGATTAAAATATACAAGGGTGTAATTTTAACTTAAACAATTTTAGGAGTTCTGGATTTAGTTTTTCGTTGCCTAAGGGGTGAAGCAGAGAGGCGACCGCGTCAGGCGCCATGTTTTAAGGGGTGGCAAAATGATCCGCTTTTACTTTTAATTGTGTTTTACATTTATACTATTATCTACAAGTTAGTAAATACCAAGTTAATACCCAATTATTATGTTTTTATCAACATTATAATACACCAAAAAGCTTCAGCACTGATGCATTTTAAGCTTATAAAAGGCGAGATCCTCAGGTCAGGAAAGGTGCAAAAATATTTTTTTATATATTTAATTTAAAACTTTAAATATCGTTTGATATTGCGTTTTTTTTTCATAGGTTACTCATGCCTTCAAAAATAGGCATCAACTTTATTTTAAAAATGGAAATATCTTTTTACACATTTATGTGTTAAAATGTATGTATATATGCAATCTTTTAAATTGATAATGAATAACTGCTCGCAGTGCTTTTGGAAATGCAACCTAAATAACCGATGTTCTGAATGAAGTTCAAATACTCGACAACAGATGGCGCCACTACACTTAATTTCCAAGTTGAAGGGTTGGAAGAGTCCTTATATCTTTAAAAATACGCCCTTAGGGTAAAACGGGAACTTTCTTGTTCGAGGGGGATAAAGGGCTATCACACTATATAAGTCCCTTTATCGTATCGGGACTCCTTTTCAAGTTTTATCGGCACGCACATTTTATCAACTTAGTTTTATTATATATAATGATAATGATTTTAAGCTAGCGGACCCGTGCCCACTTCGTTGGGCGTTAATATCTGAACTTTTTTGTTTAATCATGGTAAAGTATAGCCTAGAACACTCCTGGATAGTGTAGCTTTCTAATTGTAAAATAATTTTTATGATAGGTTAGTACTTTCGAAGATTAGCGGCTACAAACAAACAAACTAACCCACAAACAAAGTTACAAACGTTACCTCTTTATACAGGGTATTTCTAAAGAAATGCGAGAAATTTTAGGAGGTGATTTTTACCAAAAAAAATAAGAAAAAAATTTCATATGAGCATATGTCCTAAACGTCTTAGTTTCTTGTTCTTTCTAAACCTAAGAAGTTTAAAGATATCAATAGTAAGACGCTAATAGGCGTTGAAACGAGCAAAAAAATAACATATTTTTAAGCATTTTACTATTAATCTCTTAAAAACTATTATATTTAGAGATAGGCAACAAATTGGTAAAGCACGTGAAAGACAAGAGTATGTATATTATATTTGTTTTACCGGACAATTTTTTCCAGGTTTGGTTCCAAAACCGACGAGCAAAATGGCGCAAGACTGAAAAATGTTGGGGAAGGAGTACAATAATGGCGGAATATGGTCTATATGGTGCAATGGTCCGACACAGTCTCCCTCTTCCGGACACCATTTTAAAGAGTGCAAAAGAAAACGAATGTGTTGCCCCCTGGTTGCTAGGTAATCCTTAGGCAGTATGTCAAATTTTACCTTGGAGGGGTGTCAATCGACACAAAATACACTCTGTATATTTAATTTGAGATATACAGGGTGTTCTCTGACCAGCGAAAGCGTCCATTAGAAGTTTACCAAAAGATTTTTTTAAAAAGCCATTAAAAATGTATCTTAATGCTTTTTCTTTATTTTTTTTTAATAGTGTAACTGGTAGTTAAGACTATCCAAACAGCACAAATGCATTTTAAATATACATTTTAAAAGCGCAAATTCGGTACTCTTTGAAAAATAATACAAAAAAACATAGAAAAAGGCCGCTTGCAATCGGACTATTTTACACAAAGGCGCCGCTATCCCTTACAGCGACGCTGATATACTATGGGATAGAAATCCATTATTTTGGCCAAAAGCAACTTTGAAATTTTAATGGCTCATGCTGTGTATTTCAAAGTAGATACTCCAAAGCTACATGTACGCAAAATTATAAAAGGATATGACGACTTCTATTGGGGTAATAAGAAACTTGAAAATGTATTTTAAGTAAACATAAATATACAACATTTAATCTACTTAGTTTATTATTAGCCTTGTTTACTAAAAAAAAGTAAAAGAGTTTAAATAATAAGAGCTATTGTTGTTGTTTTCCGATGCAGTCTGCAAGAAGTCTCGCTACTGTTGTCAAAGATTTTTTACCTTTTCTTTATCAGTTTTGTACTTACAATTGCCTTTCTACTTTTGCTACTTCTGAGTGTAAGGACAGATACAATATTTTTATAATTTACAAGGTTTTCCATTTTAAAATTTAATATGTTTTTGTCCTACACTGTATATCCTAAAAGATAAAAGCATTCTGATGAAAGATATGGATTCTACAGAATCTACCCAACAAAACAGTGTTTTTATTTATTTTATACGTTAAAAAATAAAAAAGTTGGGAAGATGTATCTCTATTACGCTTCTAAGAATAATTTAAAATTATTTTTCAGATTTGGATGGTCATATTTCGAAACTAATTGAGATAGACACATCAAATGTAGTATTTTTTGGTGGTGATATAATATTCAGGGTATTCCATTTAAAAAATCATACCTATTGTCGTACCCTGTATATCATATGAGATAATAATCATCGGATTACTGATTAGAATACACTGAATTAACCAAACAAGCTGACATTTTAGTTTATTTTGTACAATAAAAAATAATAATGTTAAGGGGGGTGTAAATTTATAATAAACATATAATAAGTTTTAGGTTTCTAAAAAGCATTTGTAATAATTTTATAATATTTTTTCCAGTAAAAAGCACCCCATTTTAAGTTAAGATTGGTAAGTTTCAGAATTTTGACCAAAAAAATAATTTCTATCCCATAGTGCGACGACCAGCTGCATCAACCGGCATATCATAAAAGAAATATAGCCAAGGCGGCCGCGAAGACAAGCATGCCGATTTATTTGCTTTAAACTTTTTGTGATTTTTTTCTTATCAAAGAGCACCGAATTTACATTTTTAAACTTAGAAACGGTATTTTTTTATTTTTGATATTTCCCGTGGTTTAGAAAATATAGCCATTGTAAAGTCTTAAAAAACGAAGACCCTGTATGCAACGACCTGCAACCGTACATGAACTAGGTGGCTTTCCAGAAATTGACGCAAATGGAGCGCTCCCGAGTAGCTCAGGAGCATTTCGTTCTAGTTTGCCGGCGTTCCCAGTGAAGCGGAGAAAGTGTTGTGCACCCAATGAGCTACTCCGTTTTTCTTTCCCCTTGCCCCTCATTGCACCAACCCCCTCTTTTTGGTTTGTGTGCTTCAAACATGTTTTTATGGTTAAGGATGGATTATTTAAGGAGTTGAATTGGATATTAAAAAGAGATTATTATTATAAAGCCAAGAGAAGGTTAAAAACAACGAAATTTTTTAAAATTTCTTAAAAAGTATTTCTCTTTCCTTCTCTAAGGATGAGTTCCAGTGACTAACTTTGAAGCAGTTCCAGAGCTATTTTTGCCGGCAATGTACATTTTTTATTTTGGCATTGATGGTAAAGCATTGGCAATTGGTGGCAATATTATGCCAACATCTTATACGCATTAAAAAAGTCAACCCTAACAAACACTTAATTGCCAATAAATTCTACATGGTGAATTGCCGGCAAGCATACAAAAATGGCGGCATACCAATCCTGATTAAATAAAGCACGCGTTTTGTTGCAGGCAAATAAATAATGGATTTTGAAGGCAAACCTTCAACGCATATTCTCATACTTTTTAAACCATATTATTAACATTGGCATTGAACTCAACATCAAAGCTGGGAATTTCAATCTGCCTTTATTTGAGTAATGTGCAGCCTAAACGAACAATATTCATAAGCTTTTGTTACATAATTTAAAGGAAAATGCGCATTTCTTCTTTCATAACCAAGACACGTTGTGAGTTGTATATAACGAAAAGAATATATTCTTCTTATCAGTAAATGATATTCTTAAAAACATTATTTTGGTACAAGCATAAAGGTAGATTCAGTTAAGTAAACATAATTTTTTAAGTTAAGAATATTAATGCTTTCTTTGTAGACATTTTTTTGTCGACGCGATTATCTAGCGAAGAAAAGCACTAATTTTATTGGAGAAAATATATTCTTGTCGAGTGATCAATTTAAAACATATGTTTTCTTCAGCAAAAACAAATTAAAACTTAAGTTAAGAATACATTTCTTTGGCCAAGAATATATATATTTAGGGTGGTCTTGGTTAAAGAATATCATAATTAAATACTTTCTTCAAATAAAACTATTTAGTTTTCATTTAAAACAAAAGATTGTTATAAAATTTTTATTAATCACAAATATTATTGTTAGAGTACAAAACAAAACTTTTAATAGTATAATATTTTTATAACGTTATGTTGGACGTTCTGGACGTCTCTTAAAGCCAACCTTGCTGAGGGGTCTAGGATCCTTCATTAATGGAAATCTCCCTGGTACAGCTCTGATGTTAATAAAAACAAGAGTTTTTGGTGTTTTGCATCCGGCATTTCCAGTGTATTCTTCAGTACTTTCTTTGTGAAGATTTAACGGAAGTCCGATAGTCCCAGCACGATAGTAGCTTTACTGTGAATATTTTCAGCACGGTGATCCAACTACCCCATAAAACTACAATGTGTGTCCACGGATGAACTTGACTGTACCTTTAAAAAAAAATATTTTTAATATTTCTTTAAAAAATTAAATTTTTGAGACTACCTAATTAAATAGCAAAAATTACTTAAAACTGTATAACAAAAAACATTTCTATTGATTATGATTTTCAGTAAAAATTGAGGTTAACGAACTAAAAATAATAAAAAAATATATATGTTTTATAGTTTATTAAAATTAATATTTTTTTTTAACAAAAGCTTTAAAAAATCGTCTAACTTACTATTTAAATCCAAATCCGGTAGTATATAACGCGCCTGAGGGCGACGCGTTTTTCTTCATTTCTACAAGCAGGAACGCACTTATCTAACTTCGTTGGTTTCTTCGGAGCCCACACCTCCTTTCTGTCAAGTTTATTACCATTTATGTGGTGTTCGTTATTTTCCAGCGCTTAGACCATGGTGGTGCCGACGTTTTTCTTAAAATCCTCCCCGGCCTGCAGTCATCTTACTTTTTGGCTATCTAGTCAACCTTTCTTAATCTCCTTGGTACAATTTATTTTAACTTTTTATAATCTTTCAGTGTGGAAGGAAGCGTTTCTTGTTTCCTGGTTCGCCGATGCGCACCTCTCTGGGCAACGTTCTTTGCAAAAATGAATAAGAAAAATACCTTTGATACCTAATTATGGTAACCAAGAATATAATATTTTGGTTTAATAATACAAAACAAATATTTTCTTAAGTAAAGGAAATAAATATAAATTGTTTTGACTGTAAAATAAATATATTTTTTAGTTTTCTTTTAAAAAGCCATTGTCTTTAACAAAAATAATAATAAATCAACAAGAATTTTATTCCAAGGTGAATTTACGTTTTAAGTAGAGAATAAAATTATTACTTTGTCTTGGCTAAAGAAATTTAAGTTTTTCTGTAAGAATAGGTTTTCTTAAATATCTCTTATCTAATATTCTTAATTTTAGACAAATTATGTCTTATTTTAAAAATATATACTTGTTTGAAGAATACATAGTAAGAATAATATTATTTAATATGAAAATAATGCAATTTCTTAGAGCTAGAATATTGTTTTTCCTCAAGAAAACTTGTTTTGAGTTAAAAATATATTATTAAGAAAATCCATATTCTGTTAGGGAGCTGTAAACAGTTTTGTTTAAAAACTTTATTAAAAGTTTTAAAGACGTGTTAATAAAAAAATATTATATATGTTTAGCTAGTTTTTCTGACATACCGATGGATGGCGTAATGGACAATAAACTACTACGTTTCTGCAATATCTTCACTTTTATCATCTAAACCGTACCCATTAGACAAAAATAATTCGATAGTGGTCTGCGGTAGGTGATCTCAATTTAGCTTTGAAAGAAATATCTTCGGCTAGTGTAAAAATCTGCATCTCCAAGTTGGACAGTGTTCCGAGAGATGGTACTTTGCATTGCAAGGAAATTGCATGCAGTAAGGACTTTTTCCTATTTTAAATATTCAAATAAAATATCGCATCATTTTAGCTTTTAAAAAAAGTATATGCGACAATTTTCGTCAATAAGACGTCAGCTTGCTGCTTGGGGAGTATCTTGCATTTGCTCCACTTTCGTGTCTTTTGTTATCTTTTTGCCAATAACTTATTAATGACGGATGCCATCACTTTATCTGCAACACGTGGCCTAATAACGGCCAATTGCCCACTTTCGCGTCTTTTTTGATACCTTTTTGCCAATGCCTTGCCATTAAGAGAGTGTTGGCAATGCCAGTAAATTAAATGTACAACGCCGGCAAAAAATGTTATATGGGTAGCTCTTCCTTAATCCTATAAAACTTTTGACAATCGACATATTAAATGATAATATATAAATATAAACAGTACCTTTAACTGGACCAAAAAATAATTGAAATTGGTCTTAAAATCAAAAAGTTACTTAGGACTGAATTTGAACAAAACTTTGTTTGCCCCAAGGTTAGTTTATATGTATAAGGTTGCGACATACCCTCAACTTTAGGCGGTTCGAGGTCGGGGACGCAAGGAAGGGCATCCCACGGAAAAAGTTGGCAAGACTGGGTAAAATCAAAGCTGATAATCAATCCGAGTGGCATCTAGAATTTGCGCATTTCATTTTGCATTGTTCTGGAAGTGATATTCTTTGAAAGATGTAATTCCAACTGTTTTTTATTTAAAGTAAAAGAATTTACAACTTATTAATAATTAAAAACTGTTGTGTAAACGGTTGTTCTAATAATACAATAAACTGTATATCTCCGGCACTGAACAACATGGCCGAAAAATGGGAGATGTGACGTCATAACACGTCAAAGCAATATGGCCGAATGTCGTGACCTTATATAGACCGACTTTGGTTTGCCCGTTTTTTTTGTCCGTGAGTGTAGTTAAGGCGTTTTTTCGTGTTAATACGGTTCAAAACATTTGAATACCTATCTCTATCTAACTCTTATATTTATTTTGACATTTCAAATGCGGTTTTATACCACTCGATGAATACGATTAACACGAAAAAATGATTTTTAAAGAGTAAGTTTTAAATTTAATATAGGATTTTCCTGAACTGCGGTGTTACAAACTGTTATGGTTGAAGTTTTTTATTAAAATACAAAAAACAAAAGAAAGTTTATATAAATATGGGCCTCGCAAGTTTTTTGACCCCATAGCACGGCAGGACGTTCAACTTTTTAAAAAACCTTTATATTAGTAAAATTTTTTTAAACTAGAAAGTTAGATATTTAATTACGTATTTATTGTTGTTATTACATAATTGTTAAAAAGATTTAAAACATACTTTTTGCGTAAAGCCGAAAAATTTCGTAGTATGGGAATACGCAACTAAGGTTTATTTTCTGAACCAAGTTGATGCGACGATAAAAAGATCTGAAAGATACTAAAAACACGTAACTAATATGTCAAAAAATGGCAGATTTTGGGTCATAGAACCCTGGGATTACGTTTACCTGTACATGGTAGGATGTCACACAACAAACCCAATTACTACCACTAGCCAGACAGCCCAGGGTCTGTCCAGAAGAGAAAAGGGAACGACATATCAAAAAATCAGCTGACCCAAAATTATTTTTCGAAAATGTTGCTGTACTACACCCAAAAGTATGTTTTACTTATTCCATCCTGTTTTTTCAGGAATGCATCGAAAATCCATCGAAGCCGCCGAACATCTCAAAGATTCAGACAACACCACCAGCGACCACGAAGACACAACTTCCATGCGGACAGATACAAGCGACACCAGCGCCACCAGTCAAAACCACCAATCAAATTCTTCATCTCAAACACCCACCACTAATTCCATAGTCGACAGTAAAGAACAATTGAACATAGCTGGTGTTGTGACGTCACAACCACCTCCACCCGTTCAAACATCGTACCCTGAAGATCCCGAAGTATTCCGAAACAATTCGATAGCATGTTTACGGGCCAAGGCCCAAGAACATAGTGCAAAGTTAATGAATCATAATCTCATGGTACATGGGGGTGGCCATCGTCAGAGCCCGGGTGGTTGTGACGCAAACCAAAACACACTTCACCATCCGGAAAGTGGTGGAGCTGAACAGGGTATTTTTTGACAAAATAATGGGTAGACGAACTCTTTAAAAGAGTTCTATGGTAGAAGCTCTTTGGTGTTCCTTAATAATCCTAGACAGTTAATACTGTTAGACCAGTGCTAAAGCCTCTAAAAGAGGCAAAGAGTAAAAAAAAATAAAGTTGAATAAAAAGAGGTGGAGAATATAACAAAAACTATAGGAAAAAATAAATTACGGGTGATTTAAGCTCGGGAAGGGGGAGAAGTGGGGCTTTAAGTGGTTTAACTTGATTTTCGACGAAACTACAAGTCCCATGGAAAAAAGTTAAGTAGCAAAGTTATAGACAAAAAAAGATCTATTACATCTGTATTTACGCTTTCTTTACATAACCTTTAAATTTATGTGAAAAATTTAAATAACCAAGTTTTTTGTTTGTTATTTTTATCTTCAAAATTATTTTTCACAAAATTTGGTGGGAACGTACCCCTTACGGGGGGTTAATATTTTCGGGGGATAAACAAAAATTTCGTATATAATTGTCTCGAAAGTGGATGCAATTCTGATTTTGATGAAATTTAATATACGGTGGTTTTTGGGGCGCTGATTACGAATCTAAACGAATTTTTAGTCGGGCACGTTTCGTTTTTGAGATATCATCATCAAATTTGAAAACTAAACTAATTATTTTTTACTATATTCCGCCTTTTTTTTTTGTACGCCAAATTGGTACAAAATATTTTATAAACACCTTTACAATTTTATGGTTTTTACCACCAAATTTGATCTTTTAAATTTCTCCTGGGGGATTTTTTGGTCCAGGGAGGCGGGGGCAGATAATCTCCCCAAGCTACACCCTCAATGTATTAAAATGAAAATATTTATTTTTTCACAATATTTTGACTTTTTTAGCCAAAAATTAACGTGTCAAATATGGGCATATTAAGAAAAGTTAGTGGTCTTTTGTTTCTTAAAATCTCTACTTTGTGATGGTTAAAAAAATGTACTTCACCATGAGAAAGATTCTCAGAAAATGCAAAAAAACTCAGATCCGATTCTTTAAAATCATTATTTGACGTAGGTGGATAATTTTAAAACCAAAAAAATAGAAGGACGAAACCCATTGAAAAATATAAAAAATACCAAAAATTAATTGCGGGCGAAGTCGAAAAGTGAAAGGGGTGAGTTTTTAAGGGTAAAGAAAGCAAATCTTTAAGTCCTATGAAATTGCATTTTCTGAGAAAATTTACCGTGGTTATGTATATTTTTACACCATTAAAAAGTAGAGATTTCAAGGAACAAAAAGCTTACCAACTTTTTTAAGAATGTCAATATTTTGACACGTAAATTTTCGATTAAAAATAGTGGTATTTTTTCAACATTAAGTCAAAATAATACGTCAAAATAAATATTTTCAATCCAAAAATTGCTGAATATAAACGACACAACAATAATGGTAAGTATTTACCAAATTTTGTTAAAAAAATGGGAAAGATAAATATAAAAAAACAAAAACTTAGTTATTTGAATTTTTCACATAAATTTTATGGTTATGTGAAGAAAAAGTAAATTTAAAAGTTTAAGCACTTTGTATTACCCAAAACTTTCCTATTCAACTTTTTTCATAGGACTTGTGGTTTTGCCGAAAATCGATAAAAACCGTTATTTACCTTTAATTCCTCCCCCTCCCTTTCCCTTCCCGACCATAGATCGCCGGTTATTTATTTTTTCTTTAATTTTTGTTATATTTTCTACTTTTTACAATGGGTTTTATCCTACTTATATTTTTTTGATTTCAAAAATTGTCGACCCTGGTCTATATGTAAATTCCTGAAAAAGGTTGATAAAATAAAACAAAATTGTCTTATTATAAAATACAACGATCATTGTGGCATATTTAAAATTTTAAGATTTTTAAAATATTTTTCTAAATTAATTAAATTTTAAATATTGTATCAGAAGTCAAAAGCTTTATTTATCCTCCATGTTTTTATTTTAACTTACGAAATATTATTAATTTCTATATCTAGCACGCCATGGCATAGTTTAGTCATTTTTCGCTACTAAACGTCTGTAAAATTTTTAAACAGAACCGGTATTTCCACTTCTGAAAAATTAAGTCCGGTTAAATGTCCTGAAAATAACTATGACAACATAAATTTCAAGTTTTATCGGTTAAGCTTTATTAATTCCACAAAACATTGATCCATGGAAGGTTTGTTGTTAACTTATGAGTCATCTCTATAATTTATATAAGTTTTTACCTTTAAAAATCAGAAAATGGAAGCTAAATAGGGTTTTTACAACAACAATTAATAATCATGTGCACAATTACCAAAAGTTTATTACTGCTGTATCGATTTTTGTTTTTTTTCTCTTCAAAATTATTTCGGCGTCAAAATAATTTCTTGTTCAAGAAATGGTGCCTATTTACATTCCCAAAAATCTCACGTGGGATTGTGGGATAGTAATTAGTAACGGGGGATAAAGGGAAGGGGGTTTTGAAGCAAAACCGTTATCACTAATATAGCATAAAATAAATTATCACAATATTTCCGAGTACGATAAGCCTTTCGTTTTTTATACCAAAAATGCGAGTTAATGTCCTACTGGCTTAACTATTAGATATCCAAGGGAAATGTTTTTTTTTATAAAACTGCTATTTCGTTAAAAAAATTTTGACCAATTTTATTTTCTGCTTTTTTATGTTTTTTTTTATTATTTTTCCAACTTCACTTTAAGTACTCCATGCTAATTACAAGACATCTTTTTAAAAGTAGTTCCCAAAGATGAGCTAAAGCAGTTTCAAAAATAATTATTTACTTATACAAATAACAAATGATCAAAAACCTATGCTTTTTTACAATAAAATATTCTGTATATTTTTTAATATTCTTAAAATTTAATCGTATCTTTAAAAATATATAAAATAGTCTTTTATTGATCTTTTCGAGAGTAAGCAATAAATGCGTAATTTTTTGAAAGAATCTTAGCTTATGCTACATTTTTTTAAGAAAAAAGAATTAATTTTAAGAATATAAGAAAATACATGTGTACCAGTTAAAATAACAAATTTGCCCTATATCCGCAAATTAAATTTTATTTCTGTCATCTTCAGAAATCCTAAAAAACTATTGGAGGCCAAAGAAACTTATTTTTATTTCTAATATGCAATTGACCAATATACAGGGTATTTTATTTTAAATAAGCAAGTAAATTACATTAACAAAAAGGTAGCTATTAATCAATTTTAGGTTCTGAACACTTTGTATTGAAATTTTGGAAAATTTACATAGTATACAAGGTCAACGGTAAAATTTAGTTTTTGAGTGTTCCAAAAGCCCTAAATATCTTAAAATCCCAACCTTTTTAATATAGGAATCCTCTAAAGAACCGTTTTTATTCCTAAAATCCATAAATGGACAAGCATACAAAGCGTTCTAAGTTTAACATGTATCTTGTTTTTTAAGCACCATGTATAATTAATAAATGTAAATATTACCCTTAAAGTACCCACATATGGCTTATAAAAAATTATCACCGTTTTTCACATTTTTTACATGAACTGTTATTAAAACAAAAAGGATTTGCACTAATGCACAAACTTAAATTTTTACCATTATCGCAGAAAAATGTAAAATAGTATTTTCATAAAAATGAAAAAATGCTTATTTAAAAGTTATATTTAATTTTAAAAATCTTTGCCTTTTAATATTTTTTAACATTAGCAAAAACACAAGTTTTTACTTGTATTTTTGCTCCTAAGCTTCAGATTTTTGATCAAGCCTCGTAGATGACTCCCTTTTTGGTTTTGGACCATGCAGAACTTTTTATATTTTTTTTTTTTGGTAAAATTAAAAATAAAAAGTTTTCCATATGACGGCAACTTACATAGACACACTCTATTTGTCTTAGATCGTACTATTTTAATGTTAGAAGTAAAATTTTACCTACCTACGTATTTTAGGGACACCCTGTATAAAATTACTTTTGTTTTGAAATCAAAATGTTAAATTTTAGCAATTTAATAGTAAATAAAAGTAAATAACTTTAATTATATAATCCAACTGTAATTAAAATTAATAACTTTAAACAAATTAAACTATTTAATAATAATTAAAAAATAAAGTTATTTTTATGACTAAAGCTTATTTAAGGTAATTATACTATTATCTCTTTTATGTTATAGTTTCTGAGGAGATGATACACCTGGTAATAAGCCCTTTGTTTCTAGATCGAGCTTTGTACCTATACGGGGGCGGTCATAAGAAGGGGGGCCTGGAGGCCATGGCCCCCATTATATGCCACATCCTTTGTAACCGATTACATTTTTTTTACCTAAACACACCTAATTGCAAATATGGGCATTTAACGATGATTTGGCCCCCTCGGAAAGTTAATATGACCGCTCCTGTGTACCTATATCGGATATTATTACAGAAGGGGTCTCTTAGACGTCTTTTCTTGTGTTTGCGTAGAACTTATAAATGCAGATAATTTTAAAATAATTACTTTAACGAAACGCAAGAACTGGGGGTTATTTTATGTACAAATATAGGATTTAAAATAGTAATAGAAACTTTTAATTAATTTGATAATTTCTTGACGAAACGTGATTTTAGAACTGATAAACAGTTCGAAACAAATAAAATAAAAATTATAAAAGAAATTATTTTTTGTCAATCGCCTCTGCATGATCGATAACCCAAAACTTTTTAAGCAGGTTTAATACGGAAATTTTGGCAAAACTAAAAAAAATACAAAAAGTAGGTTTAAATCCAAAAATATTGATAAAACTCCGATAGGCTAGTCGAGAAGTTGATTTTCTGCGAAAAATAGTTACAATTTTCCTAAAAATATGGTTGATGGCTTAAACGATCCGGAATGGCATCTAGAAAAAGACGTATTTTGGATTTTTTCTGCAAAAAAAACGATAGTTATTAACAAAAAACTGAAAAAAATAGCCCTTCGGCCTTTTGGCAAAAACTCAAAAAGTATAAAGGATAGCTTACATATTATTTTTTTTAAGAGCAGGTTATTTGGGTAAAAAGTTTTTGCTTCCCGGAATTGTAGCTCCAATATTTATAATTTTAATTTAACGTTAAATATTAATTAAAAAATTTGATAAAATTCTAGTGTCATCCAGACACTTCAAAGAATTTCCGCAATAATAAAAGTTGTATAACATTGTTCAAAAATTATCTATTAATTAATTATTAGTTTTATGTACATATTTCGGTTATCATAAAAGGCGGTATAATAGTTTAAATTATTCAAATTTTTCGCTTCGTGGAGCGGAATATTTTTGAAAAAGGAATTTTTTGATTGGTCTAAAATTATAACGCATCCAAGGTCGCACTTTTAAAAAGGATGATTTCCCAAATAATTTGACAAATTATAATTTGGCAACATTGCCAGTTCCTGCATTGTAAAATAAAGCACATAGCACACGTATTGTTCGACAGTCAGTGACGTCACGCGTCATTTTAGTAAACTTAGATGTTCCGCAAGAGCTGGTCAGAGATGTCAGCGCACGTCAAAATTGCTCGTGTCTCCAGCAGTGCCATGTCTAGTATACAGTTACATATTGTTTGAAGTTCCAGCAATAGTTGAAAGCATGTTTTTGGGTAACAAAAATGTTGACCTGCGTCAGTTTTTCGCGGGTGACCTGACCAAGTAGTGATTTCAAACATTTTCTTTTCAGAGAGAACAAAATAAACTTTTTAATCTACTAATGTTTTTAGTCAATTTGTATTAGTATTATTTTTTTTTATTATCATTTAAACTATGCTCTCATATACAATAAAAATAGTTTTTTGACGTATAAGGTGCAATGTTACGCCCCAAATTAAAAAGCTGTAAAACGCCAAGGATAGTTTATATTTATAGTTGCGACAAATCCTCAACTTTTAGGCGGTCCGAGGTCGGGGACGCAAGGAAGGGCACTCCACGGAGAAAAGTAGGCAAGACTCGGCAAAACTCAAAGCTGGGATGATCAGTCCAGTGGCGTCTAGAATTAGCGCATTTCATTTTGCATTGTTTTGGAAGTGAAATATTTGTTGAAAGATGTAATTCTAACTGTTTTTTATTTAGAAGTAAAAGACTTACTTTATACAAATCCTAATAATAATTAAAAACTGCTGTGTAAACGGTTGTTCTACTAATACAATAAACTGTATATCTCCGGCACTGAACAACATGGCCGAAAAATGGGAGATGGGACGTCATAACACGTCAAAGCAATTTTTCCGAATGTCGCGACCCTATATAGACCAGACTTTGTAGAAAAATGCAAAATTTTTGGTAAGTTTGGCAGATACTCAGGCAGTAGTATTGTCAACGTCACTCGTGATTTTTAAACATAAGACATTGGTAGTGTGCACATGATTATATACAGTACAGTGGGGTAAACATGTTATCACAGTTCCTCTTTTTAATATTTATTTTAAATGCATGGTAAACATTTAATACATAACATTACATCGAAAAACGCAGGAATATTAAAGAACTAAGATGTCTTTTGCTGTAAAAGTTTATAAAATATTTCTACCAGTGACATTCGAGACAAAGAATTTGTATTGAATTAAAAAAAAAATGTACACCACTGTATTTTCTTTAAATTATTATAATCTTTATAATACTCATATACTTTGGAGTTTATCTGCTCTCCCCATTTACTTTCGTTACTTCGAAAAACGGTTTGTTTAAAGAAATAAATGCCATGTTTGATGCATGGCAAAATCGCTTAAATCTGATATGGTGTATTGTATTTAATAGTTAGCAAACGACGTATGGACCAGGTTTCTTTACGTTTGAGCTGTTATCAATCGATACATCACAGTAAAAGCGCTAAACATGCAGGTTCGCCAAATTTAATTTTTTCACTCTAAACTTACTAACCACAAGTAGTTGTTGGATAAGCCTCTATATTAAAGCACTTTTGTAATATAACTTTTTAAATAAACAATACATATATTTTTATCATTTTAAGATATCATAATAAAAAAAATATGTCCAAATATTATAAATTATTATCTTTTAAAAAAGCAAAATTCTGAAAATACGTGATTATTTGCCAATCCCGGCAACGCCACCCAGGGATTTTTGCTCCATCGTAAATAAAACATGAATGAACTCTTCCTTAACGCTTGTTGGTGACGCCCCCTTTGCTTTGTCATTTCTGTTGGTTTCTGTCGTTTGACAATTTGGAAAGCCAAAAGTGATCAAATAATGCTTATAAAGCGTTTTTTGTGTATTTTCTTGGTGTTTGTTGGTGATTAGAAAGTGTTTTTTAAAAGACAATATGGGTAGGTAGTAAGCGTGTGCTTTGTTTGTAGAAGGGCAGACTATTTATTTCCACCTCACTTTTCACAGGTGGCGTAGGAGACCAACGTCGGGTGCATACTATCGACCAAGGTCAAAAGTAAATCAGCCATTTTCATTTTTCGCTTGCCTCACCCTCCTTTGCCTATTAGGATTGTTGGCTTAATGTGTATCATAAAATTATGAATGAATCGCTGGGTCCATACGTCGTTGATAGTTAGGGATTCCTGGACCACTTTTACCATTCATTTTGACGAGACGCCCAACTTTTTTCCTTACAACAATTTTCGTTGGTGGTAGCTTACAGGGGTAGCAGAAATTAAGATGTGTTGATTTGACGAATATTAAAAAAATTTTACCAAAAAGGGTTTTTTTGTTCATTTTCAAGATAATTATCTAAATAAACCAAAAAATATATGTCCCACAAAATGTAATGTTTTATTAAAGAGTTCCCTACCACCAACATGTATGAATAACGATGTCGTAAAAATAACTACTAATCAGCTGCTTTTTTTTGTTAATTTGCTTCCCTGTATGCTACCACCAACGAAAGTTGTTGGAAGGAAAAAGTTGGACGACTCGGCATACTGAAGCAGCTCAAGAATAATAAGCTTGTGAGTAATGAATAATAAAAGTGGTCCAGGGATCCCTAAATGTAAAAATGTGTTTTTGTCTAATTTTTTCATTAAATTTAAATTGAGGTAATGTAAGTATTTGACCCATTTTTAATACAAATTAGACAAAAAAGAATTTTACTTACAAAACACCATATCAGATTTTAGCGATTTGGCCATGCATCAAAATAGCTTTTATATCTTTAAACGAAAATCGTTCGCCGCAGGAAACTACATCAAAAACCCTAATAATTCTAAAGTAAATGGGTATTTCAAAAATAGTATTAATTTAAAGGAAAAGCATTGGCGTACTATTTTTTTCTTTAAAAATTCAATACAAATCTTGTTGAAACGCCACTGGTAGAAATTTTTAGAAACGTTTACAGCAAAAAATGTAATGTAATGGTAAAAAGAAGTGAACCATATTTTGTAAAAATATCTGAAGTGGTAGGAAAGTTATGAAAATGCATTTTTTCTCTTTAAACTTTAACAGCCTGTATCTCGGAATCAAAGCATTCTCGAACAAAATTTCATTTGAAAAATTTTCTTTCCTATTATTTTCTTGAACTCCTATACAGTGTTCAAAGAAAATACTCAACTAAAATAAAAAAACCCTGTATACAGATCATGGTTAAGGAACTGTTGGTGTTTTAAATCCTCCTTAACCAACATATACAGTTAGGATCTTTTACCGCCCGCCACGCACATTCTCGGTAGACCTGCACAGGTTAATCTGTAGAGGTGTATCGACCGGATGTTGTAGTGAGTGGAAACAATTATTTATGCTGAAGCAGTCTTCAAGTCTTCAGACGGTGTCACTAAAAATCGAATTTCTATTTTTGCTCTAGTAGCCTGCACAAGCTCTTTACATAAAAACACGCTCCGCTTAACCTGCGTATATCAGTTTGTGTGTGGTGGGTAAAATAATAAGTAACAAATTTATTTTTAGGGAAAAATGGTCGTACTTGTTCATAAACATTTTTAGTTTTTAGCTTTTGGTGGAGTATAGGCCCGGCACGATAATCAGCGTCAAGCGGCTGATTTTAAAAAACAAGTTCTTTTATTCTCGCATAAAGATCAAAAACAGCGCTTCACATTTTTCGTTCAATGCTGGCCTGCTGACGCTTAGTATCGTGTCAGAGGCCTAATTTTATTAAAGTTCCTGACAAAATATAATGCATTCCAATTAAACAGGCCACTCCCTATAATTTGGTTATTTGTACACTTATAAAAAAAAATCTAAAATACGTAAATTTTTATTTTTGGGGGACATTTTGGTGTCAAAATATACTTATTTAAGGTTATTCCTTCCCCCACCAACACTGAAACGTCAGAAAGTTTTAATGGGAAAAGAAGTCCAAGTGGTACAACATTTTAAAAACTCCTGACGAGTACTTTATAACCCTAGAATATAAAGTCAATATCTTTACCTACTAGAAAATGGCAGTACTTTAAAATTACCAAATACCTGATTAGGATGGCCAAATTCCGAAACTAATAAAGTAAGGTGTACTTAATGTGGTATTTTCTTAAAAGCTCTTTTTGAAGATCTTTTTTATTGGTAATATAATATACGAACATTTAATAAAGAATAATACGTTTTATTATACCTGTATATTACTAGTATGACCATTCAAAAAGTTTTTAAAGAGCCTATGTATCACATTAGAGACATTTACTTTATTAATTGTTTCTTCTTCACATCAACGACCTTCTCTCGTCCACAACTAATTCCATTCATAGTTTCGCCGACGATAGTACCCTTCACTCTAGTTTTCAGGTTCCTAAACCCATTACTAAACCTGACTTGGAAAACAAACGCAGAGCGATGCAGATATCTCTTTCGCAGGATCTTAATTTAATATTGGATTGGGGCGCTAAAAATCTCGTCCATTTTAATGCATCCAAAACACAATCATGTTCCTTGTCGCGAAAGAGTCATCAAATACTCATCCTCTACTTATGAGCGGCCAAGTTTTACAGAGCAAAGACACCTTTAATCTTGTGGGCGTCACATTTGAAAGTAACCTTAACTGGCATAAACACATTGTATCTATAGCCACGTCAGCTTCAAAAAAGCTTGGATTTCTCTTTCGAGCCAAAAGTATTTTTCCCCTTCTAATTTATACACTTTATATGTGTCCCAAATCCGACCTCCCTTGGAATATTGTTCTCATATCTGGGGCATGGCGTCCCCCCACAACCCTAAGCATTCTTGATTCTATTCAAAGAAGAGCTATTCGTCTCATTAATGATCCTTCACTTACAGAAAGGCTTCCCTCTCTTGCACATCGTCGGGCTGTGGGGATTTATCGCTTTTTATAGGTACTTCCATGGCTTCTGCTCTGAAGAATTGTCCAGTATAGTTCCTCCACTTACGGTTCCCAACAGAGAAACTCGTGGTTCCGCGCGTATGCATCCCTATACGGTCCAACTGGACAGGCCCCGAACTTCCCACTTTGTTCGTTCTTTTATCCCTAGAGTTTCTAGGTTGTGGAACCTGCTGCCCGCGGAGGTCTTTCCTTCCCCCAAATCTTCAAGTATTTAAGTCCCGTGTCAACAAACTCCCTCTTACCTCCGCTTAAGACACCCACGGTACGTTAGTGTTATTCGTGAGATACCGGCCAAATGTGTAAAAAAACGTCTAATGCTAAATTGGTCTAAAGGTGGGTTTTCACGCTCTCGCAACTTGCGAAAATTGCATGGGCTAAAGCACACCTTAATCCAGATTCACTATTCAACAACAGAGTCGTGGAGGATATTTTGGCCGATATTATTTACAAATCATAATTTTAATTAATCCAAACAAAAAGCATATTTGGCTAGCTCTCCAGCACAAAATTTAAAAGTTTATTTAACATTTTAAGAAAATTAAAACTTTTATACATTATGAAGAACAATTCTGCTCTTCAATAATATAATAAAAGTTATTATTGCTTTAAAAGAAATAAAATAATGAAATATTCAATATTAAGTTACTTACAATACAAAGCTTTCAATCTATAAACAAAGGTTCATTGGCACTCGGTTGAAATCATTTTTATGCAATAAAATAAAATCTTAACAAGACGCCAGACGAGAACTGGGCCAATGGTTTGCGTCTCTCAAAAATGTGGTAAATAGTTTACCAAAAATGTAGTAAACAGTTTATCTAAAAACTTATAAACTTGTTAGAAAACTGAAAAAAATTAAAAATGAAATGTCTGATGGACATTTTAGAGTTTTGACATTACTTTTGAAAAAAATTAACTGGTAAAAGATACACCTATTAGGTATCTTAACCAGATAAAAGAAATAGTAAAAATGTTTAGCCATATAATAAAAGTATTTTATGTTTTATTTGTTTTCTGGGAGATTAAATTTAAACAAAATATTATTTGGCTTTTCTCCAGAATAAAATTTAGAAAGTTTATTTAACATTTTAAGTTTAGTTTATAAGTTTTTAGGTAAACTGTTTACCACATTTTGGTAAACTATTTACCACATTTTGAGACGCAACCATTGGCCCAGTTCTCGTCTGGCGTCTTGTTAAGATTGTTATTTTATTGCATAAAGTGATTTCAACCGAGTGCCATATGAACCTTTGTTTATAGATTGAAAGCTTTGTATTGAAGTAACCTAATATTGAATATTTCATTATTTTATTTCTTTTTAAAGCAATAATAACTTTTATTATATTATTGAAGAGCAGAAGTGTTCTTCATAATGCATAAAAGTTTTAATTTTCTTAAAATGTTAAATAAACTTTTAAATTTTATTCTGGAGAAAGAAGCCAAATAATACTTTGTTTAAGTTTGATCTCCCAGAAGGCAAATAAAGCATAAAAATAATTTAATTAATTTGTCTTCCAAATGAAAATAAATATTTTGGGCCTGTAGCAATGTTTGTGTTTAGTTCCATTTTAAAATCCTGAAGCACTAGCTGATCATCCTTTACATCCATTATGCCAGACACTGTACAAAAGTTTTGCTACTATTCTGATCTTGTGTATTATATACATGAGATGTTTTTAAAAAAACTTGTAATTTTCTAAGCTTATAATTTTGCTTTGTATGTACATAAAAAATCGACCTAAATAATTTTAATAATACTAAAATGTGAAAGTGCAAAGAAAGAATATATGTTACGTAACTTTTTGGTAAGTTAACTATTAAACTAGTAGTCTTGCTCGTGTTAAATTGCCAGATACAAATCGTACTTAAAATGTAAAAACAATTATTTAATTTTAAAGTGTAAGTTTTAAATATTGCAATAAATGTGTAATACTGAGAAATGTAATAAAGAATATCATATTAATACATCTTGTTTGTTTTACATAGTTTCCTTAGTTTTAGTCAGTGTCAGCTCGTGCGTTTTCTTTGGGCATCGCTTTTCTGGAAGTGACTTTTGGGTATGGCCTCACAAAGCTTCTGGACTGATATATGTGTGTCTCGAGGTATTTGTTGTATATCTGACATGGGGAGTTGTAGTGAAGGGTGCTTTTTTTGAGATGTCTGTTGTAAGCCTGATGTGAAGGTTGTGGAGAAGGTGTTCTTTCAAATCGTTCTTGGTGTGGACTTTCAGAATTCTGTAAGTTTAATATATTCGGCAATGGCATGCTTCACTACTTGCAGTTATTTTCCATTTCCAATAATTTGTGTTGATGCTGCTGTAGGGAAAATCTGTTGGCAAGGCTGCTGCAAACATTTCTTCTGTAAAAACATGACGTCTGTGGGAAATATCCCTGTCTTTTAAAGCACTCGTTAATTAGAAGGTGTCGCAACTTTGGTCCCCTTTGCAAAAGCTCAGCCATGTAAATAGTTATAACTCTGCCTATATTATTTCTAAGGTAGGTATTTTGCTCTTGACTATAGAACGTTGGTAGGCCCATGAAGCACACATCTAAGGGTTGCATTCTATGTGTGCAGTGTGGTGGAAAACATATAATCGTAACTCCATTTCTCGAGCTTTGATTATCGCTCCAAGATTCTGGGTGTAGCGACTTGATACCATCTAATATTAGTAAAGGTTGGATTATCCTTAGATGCATGAGAATATTTAATAAAATGGTCAAACCACTTCAAACAGCGAAATATTCATCCATCCTGAAGGCTCATGCAATTAATGTTTCCGGTGGAGCACCAATTCCGAATTCTTACTTCATTCGGGCACGGGAAACCACTATCATTGGTGGAATGAAATAACCTGCTGCATTCATGCAAATCACTGCGGTACATAGGGTCCCACGTTCAGCTGAAAGTGAGAGCCCCGACCTGCTCTTCACCGCATGGCTATAATTTTTGATTGTTTCCTTGGACGGTAGTTATACCAGTTTCGTCGACGTTAAATATTTGCGAGGATTTAAAATGATGTTGATCTTGAACAGTTTCCTGAGATTGAAAATTATTAACATTATTCTTGTTAAAAGCAGTTGCCCGTGCTGCTGAGAGTAGCCTCGGGTACCCTGGAGGTGAAAGATTGTTTCTCTGCATAAAGATCTTAACCAAGCCCATCCTGCTACCTTATTATACAAATCATGCAAATAAAGAAATTAGGTCAAACAAAGGAATGTTTATTATGTATGTGTTGTTGAGCGAATAAAAATAAAAATGATGGTAAAATTAGCTAGGCGTTAATTCTGACGATCCGACCAAGGTGATAAATTCAAATTTACCTGCTTGGCCGAAATACAACATTTGACAATTTGACAGATGGGGCAACTTTGCTTTTGTTTGAGCCACCAATGCAAATTGTTTTCTACGTGGTTTTCCTGGCTTTTTAGTTTCTTTATTTAAAGAAAGAGAGTTTTTAGTAGACACATAAATAGGAGGTGTATTCATTGCCTATTAGTGTGTGTGTTGTGTGATTAATTGGTGATGGCTAGATCAGAGGCGCGCAGGATGTTCAAGTAGACTGTTAGGGCTATGTTAAACATTTTGTTTAAAAGCCTTATTAAAGTTTGTAGTTACTTAAAAAAATTATATGCAATCAGGAATTGCCTTATTAAAAGTTTTAAAGACGTGTTAATAAAAAAAAATTATATATAGGTATTTAATAGTTTTTGACATTTAACTCACTAAAAATATTCTCTGTCTCCTGTTTGGATCTGAAAATTGGTGAGGTGTCTCTTAAATGCCACTATTTTAAAGTATTTTCTTTTGATTTACTATCTTTTAAATTTTATTACATACTTTTATTTTCTTTTGGTTTATTATTACAGTTTAAAAATTGTGGATAGGGTTTTCCGCCTTTTTCTCGTTTTCGTTGCAGATTCTAAATATATTATTTAACTTTTGGGTCATTCAATATAAACTTGCAATACTTATTTATGATAAATACCATATCCCTAAGCACATTTTTGCCAATAACTATTAATGATGGATGCCATCATGGATATCCAGGTATAAACACAGGTAATATTTCTTGGTGCATGTAATACGTTTATAACTAACGTACACGCATGTTATTTTATATCAAATTAAAGATTTTTTAATGATGATCAAATAAGGGTGCCAGCTGTTAAAAACACTAAGTATCCCAGATAAAAGTGGAGAGTTGGCGTGCAACGCCACTTCTCAGACGATAAATTCTTCCTTCTTGCAAAGAGAATTTTTGCTTGTAAAAATATAATTCACGAGAAGAAAGATGTTGATTTTGTATTCAGGGTACTCGAAAATTTGAGAAACATTTTTCTGTAAAAGTAAACTACCTTTATTTTTCATTTTTAAGCAAAATTTCAGAAATATTTGGAATAAAGTTTGCAATTGGTAAAAATAATTAAAGCAAAATTTTATTGACTTGTACTAAAAAAATGACTTCTGAGTAACCAAAACTTACTTTAGGCACATATTTCTAAAAACTAATCATAAAATATTACCAAAAACATAATATTAATTTAGATATCTTTGAACGCTTTACTTAAAATTATATTCGCTTTATTTTAGTCGGAATATTTAGAATAGCAGTTTTGACAAATGTAACCTGGTAACCCAGGCGTGCATGCTTCATAAGTTGAAGACTTGCAATCATGACATTGGACCCACACTTCTCTAAATTTGCTTGCTAAGTATGGGATCTAGCAAATTATTCATCCTCTTTATCGTCCTCATAATTAACAGATTTCTTGGTTTTTAGCGTGTCACATGTGACAACCAGCCCCCGAAAACTTAGTCAATCCCATTTATAGACCGTATTGAGATCCGCAGTGGCAAGAAGCATTTTTTGGATTTTTACAACCTCGCGCAGTAAACAAATCGAGGGTGGACGAACATGCGCACTGGGAGAATACAACACCGGCACTCCGTACCCTCCGTCCGAGTTTTGACCGTGACGCTCATTAGCTACCGTACTCGAACGAGAAATCCAGAAAGGGCGTCGTAAATTCTTTCCGATAATGCGGATAGCCTGTTTGGCGCCAGGCGTGGTCACCCGCGGTTTGCTTGCGCGTTCATTTTTTAAATCTATCCTTCAAAGTTAATTCCAGTCAATGGGTATCTAAAAAACTATGGTACGATTTTATAAAAAAAATATCTATTATTATTCAAATGCACCAAGAGGTTTTAGTATACAAAAAAAAGTTATACTTACGAGGTTCGACACAGAAGCGCAAAAAATTACTTTTTACTCTGCGAAAAAATAAATGTACATATCACCGTTACGGCGCGGCGTGTCAAAGCGGATTGACACGAGGTACACAGTGAGGTGTTGCTGACTTTCTCCTGCGACGCCGCTTAATAGACTTATTCGATCTACTGGGGTACACCCGGTCTCCCTAGTTTTCGAGATTTTCTAATAGAATACTCACCGTGAACCCTGTATAATATCTTCATGATTAACTATCAAAAAAACATTTTTTTCAACAGTCGTAGAAAAAAACAGATTTTTAAATTATAGTAGAAAGCAATAATTTAAACATTGTTTTTATAAACTCAAGGACTTGTCTTTAGATCTTTAACAAATAAAACAGGTGAGTTTTTGTCGTTTATTCATAAAAAAAATAGTACGGCTAGGTTACACTGTATCCTGCAAATAGATTTAATCTAAGACATATATATACAGCAAGAGATTTACCAGGTTAAAAACATGCTTTAAATTACCAGGAAAAAAGTGGAACACCCACAACCATAAATATTTGATATATTTCCGTTTGCACTAAAGTATAGATAAGAATATGTTAGTAAACCATATACAGTATGAGTTACCTTAAATATTTTAGTACACAAATAAATGTTACTTAACATATTATTAGAGAATTATTTGAAGTTGCCTTATTAAGCTCGGGAATTATTAATACCGGCCTTATTTAAATAGTGCTTGTACCCATAATTTAGAGTTATTGCAAATTATGATGACAGTACCATTAACCTAAAAAAAAGAGGAACAAATTTGAAGTAGTTTTTTTGCTTTATTGTTTTTGTGTTGTGGGGTTTTATAACACAATTACAAAGATAAATTTGAAAAAGCAGGTTTTGGTATTTTTTACTTCTAAAAACTTTTCCATTTTAATGATCGGCAGCCGTTCGGTTAGACGAACAGTTCAACATCGGGTAATAATAAGAAACATATATGTAACTGTGTCCTTTTATCTACCATATCTTCAATACTTAAGCAGGGATTAGTTCGCGTCATAACGGCATGCGCACCAGCGATTCCCAATATCAATGCAACCTATAAAAATCCGAACAGATAAATATTTAATACCAGAAACTAAAGTAGGGTCATACCTTTGACATTAAGTGCTCGTCGTCAGGTGCCTCAACCAAAAAAGAATTTTCGATGTATTGCCTCTCCAAATTTTGCCTTTCGGTTTTGAAATTTCTTGGAGCTCTTCAAATAAGCAACAACTTTTCCATACCTCCCTATATCCACGTTCTTATATACTTTTAAAAGGTCGTTTTTATCGTGAATACTTGGTCCACATTGATGAGGGAGAGCAACTTTTTCGAATAAAAACAGAAAGTAAGCCATAATAACATCTTCCAAAACCTTTTTGTTAGTTTTATACAGGATTGATTATCTTCAAATATAGTAAAACAAGTTTTTGAAAATCAAGTTCATTTAATAAATTTGATAACCAAATCCTTCCTTTGCTGCCTCAGCTAGTGCTATATATTCAGCTTCCGTAGAAGAAGTGGCGAAGCAGTTGCTTGCTTCTTTAGTAGACCAACACCACTGTACCACCAAACACTTTATATACATATCCAGTTGTAGACTTTCTGTCAGATTCATCCTGCCAGCCCAATCAGCATCTGCACCATCCCACTAAAACAGTACAATTAGAAGAAAAACAAAGTTCCAAATTCATTGTTCCCTTAAGATATCTTTAGAATATGTTTAAGATTTTTCCACAATGATTGTTCAGTCGGTGAGCTTTGATATCTACTACAAAAATTGACAGAAGCACTTAAATCAGGTCTTGATGCCCAGCATAAGATACATTAAGCACCCAACTAATTCTCCTGGTTGGTTTGTTTACAACAAGAGGGCTATCATCAATTATTTTTTAAATTTCCACTTTCTAAAGGTGTACTAACTGCTTTGCAATCACTCATATTGAAACGTTTTAGCAAATTATTAATATAATTTTTCTGACTAAAACAAATTTTATTTTCATTTCTCTTTATGTCAATACCTAAAAAAGTTTTTAAGTTTCCAAAATCTTGCATTTCAAATTCTTCCTCAAGTTTAGTTTTTAAATTATTAATTTCCCTATCATCATTACTTACTAATAAAATATCATCTACATACAACAACAAATAGAGTGAGTGATATTTTCAGCTTGTTTAAAATAAAGGCAAGGATCATAAGAAGACCTAACAAAATTTTCCTTTTGTGCAAATTCATTAAATCGCTTGTTCCAGTAGTAAGGAGCTTGTTTAAGCCCATAGAGTGCCTTATTTAGTTTGCATACAATATTACTTTCATTATTATTATGTTTATAACCTTCAGGAACTGACATATATATATCTTCTTCAATTTTTCCATGCAGAAAAGCGGACTTTACATCCATTTGTTGAATTTTTAAATTTTTAAAATTGGCAATAGCCAATAATGTTCTTACTGTACTTAACCTTGCAACTGGCGCATAGGTTTCATGAAAGTCAAAGCCTTCTTTCTGCATAAATCCTTTTGCAACAAGTCTAGCCTTATACTTTTATTTTGTTTCCTACATCATCAGTTTTAATTCGAAACACCCACTTACTATCTATTACTCTAACATTTTCAGGTCTTGTGACCAATGTCCAAGTATTGTTTTTTGTTAAAGAATGTATTTCCTCATCTATCGCATTTTTCCAGTGTTTATAATCAGAGGACTCTTTAGCCCTTTCTAAGCTATCAGGCAAATTATCAACAAAAGTGCAAGCATTTAATGCCATATGTTCAATTTCTTCATTTAAAAAATAGTCATCGTAGCGAACTGGAGCCTCTTTTTGCCCTTTTTCTTTTTCCTACTTCAGACTCAACCTCTTGATTTTCTACACCTGTCTCAATCTCTTGATTTACATTTTTACACACTTCACTCCTCACTTTCATTACTTTTCTGTTCATTTATTTTAACTTCCTCTTGACTGTTATCTACAACATCAATGTCTGAATAATCACTCTCATATAAATTAATCAAGGTAGTATTTGTTTTCAAGTTAGTTATGTTTTTGATTCATCAAAAATCACGTTTCTAACAATTTTAACTTTTTGTTCAATAGGATCCCAAACCCTATAGCCATTATTTGCATACCCTATCATAATTTTAATTTCACTTTTAGAGTCAAACTTAGATTCCTGTTTTTCTCTGGGTATATGACAATAAACCAAACTACCAAAAACCCTTAAATTTTTTAAATTAGGTTTTACTTTATAAAACATTTCAGACGGAGTAGCTTTTTCCAAAGAAGAAGTTGGTGTACGATTCAATAAATATGTAGCACAAAGAATTGATTCTCCCCATAATGATTTAGGCAACTTTGATTGCAATATTAGTGCTCTCCCTTTTTCCAACAGTGTTCTATTAAGCCGCTCAGCCCTTCCATTCATTTCTGGGTTGTAAGCAACTGAGTATCTAAGCCTAATGCCCTTGGATTTACAAAAACCTACAAAATTATTTGAACAGTACTCGCTGCCATTATCACACTGTATAGAACCAATTTTGTAACCAGTTAAGTTTGTTACAAAAGCTTCATACTCTTTGAAGCACTCAAATATATCACTTTTATTTTTAATAAGATATACTACACTAAAATGGGTAAAATCATCTAGAAAGGTAACAAAATATTTTTATTATCAAAAGTTGCAGGCGATATTGGCCCACAGATGTCACTATGTACAATCTCTAACACCCTTTTTGTCATTTTTCTAGATGATCTTTCAAATGGTAAACGAGTTATTTTTGACTGACTACAAACAGAACAATTTTCAAATTCTTTATCTTTAAAATTTAAGTCAATTCCCTCAACCATTTTTTGTTTTACTAACTTTTCAAAATTTTGATTTCCTATATGCCCTAATCTAGCATGCCATAGTTTATAATTTTTATTTACTTCACAAACATTAATTGTATTTTCAAAAAGAACCTCAAATTCTACTACATATAAATTATTTACTTTTTGACCTTGTGCAAGTAACATGTTTTTGTCAAAAATACGAACTGAATTATTTTCAAAAACAACCTTTAAGTTGGCTCTTTCTAATTTCTGCACTGACAATAAATTATGCCTTAAATTTTTAATATATAAAACATTTCTAATCTCACCTGGATTTGCTCCGTTTAATTTTACCTTAATAACACCTATCTTTTTAGCACTTAAAGTTTCAGTATTTTTAGCCACAGCAATTTTCAGTTCCCCTTCTAAATTCCTGGTTTCATAAAAGTACCCATCGTCATTTACCATATGGTCAGTTGCACCAGAGTCTACAATAAATTTCACAACATTTGGATTCCTCGGAGTCTCACAAATCATAGCACTTCCTGTAGTTGCAACGAATGCTATGGAATCTTCTTTACTCTCTAAACTTGCTTCATTTACTTGTCTTTTATTTTCATGTGGGCGTGACTCTCGATTTAACCAGCAATTTTTTCTAAAATGACCAGGCTTACCGCAATTGTGGCATGTAAACTTTTTATTTTGCTCATGAACACCATTTTTATTGTTTTTAAACTTTCTTTGAATATGGTACGCTGCAGTGCTTCTAGTATTATTTTCTTCCATTTCTGTAGTGCTTTTCTTCTTTATTTCATGGTCCAACAATTTTCCTTTAACAAATTCAAGTGTCAGTTTATCTTGCTCTAAAGTTTCTAGGGCTGTTACAATGGTATCATAACTAGCAGGTAATGTCAGTAACAGGTGACATACAATATCTATTTCCTCAAGACTGGCCCCAACAGATTTGAGTTCTCTTACAGTCTCTTCAAACTTTATAAAATGATTTTCTAATGTTTCGTCTTTTTCAAGTTTTAAAGTAAGCAACTTTCTTCGAAGATATAATTGACTTGCAATACCTTTTCTTTGAAACACCTTTTCTAGAGCAGTCCACATCTGATATGCTGTCTTTTTATCTTTTATATATTCCAAGTGTGAATTAGCGACACACTGTACAATTATTGCTTTACCTTTCTTGTCAAGCTTTTGTTGCTCCTCAGTTGGAGAAGAAATTTCATTCTGAATGGTAGATAAAGCTCCAAATTGATCTAATACTGTTTCCATCCTGAATTTCCAGTGATCATAATTTTTGCCATCAAATTGTCCAACTCCATATTTTTCAACAATACAACTTTCTTCACGTA
>JACEGR010003016.1:0-114196 GCA_014170235.1 Listronotus bonariensis | reverse complement strand
AAAATATAGGCAGATTTTTAATTCCTTATCTTACAAAACCTCCCAATACCAAATTTGGTCAAAAAATGTTTAATGTTAAGAAAATATTTAAAAATA
The DNA here is from genome assembly GCA_014170235.1 of Listronotus bonariensis. NCBI lineage: Eukaryota > Metazoa > Arthropoda > Insecta > Coleoptera > Curculionidae > Listronotus > Listronotus bonariensis. Next base: position 114,100 of record JACEGR010003016.1, on the reverse strand, counting down.
ACCAATACAAAATTAAAACATTGACACCCTGTATCTCCCAAACGGTCAACTTTTGGACTAAGGTAAATTGCGTTAGATCGTTGTATTCTGGCCCAACAATTTAAAGTAGCATTTTGTACAGACCTTTTAGACACACCCTGTATAAAAAAATTATATTTTTTTAACTTAAAATCACCCTGTATCTCAAAAGTTATGCCATTTAAAGCCGTGTCTCGGCTTAGTAACATGTTACAAAAACTTGTTGCTAATAAAAGATAAAAAAACAAATAACATGTTAGATAACAGTGTTGAGTAGCAAACAGCGTCCTCACTTGCTACTCAACATTGATATCAACAATGTTATCTAAAGCTGTGTCCTCACTTGGTAACATGTTACAGAAACTTGTTGCTGATACATGTAAAGCTGCGACCTGACTTGTAACAATTCGCTAAACATTCGTCCAAACTAACCAACCTGTTTAGCGGCTCCTTTAAAGCCAAAAAACCAACAAGCTCTGAATCACCGGCAAATCAGCCGCCAAGCCCTTAAAACGACGTGAATTCCATTCACATCCACGTCCGCATGACCGCACTATGTGGCGGGGTATGCAACGTGGAGCAGCGCGGCAAATTGTTTCATGTCTGGACGCAGCTTGTTAGATAACATTGTTGAAAACAGTGTTAAGTAGCAAATGAAGACGCAGTTTGCTAAACAACACTGTTAACAACAATGTTATTTACCATGTTTTTAAAAAAGCAACAAGCAATTTGTTTTGTCAACATGTATCAGCAACAAGTTTCTTTAACATGTTAACAAGTGAGGATACGGCATTACATGTTTCTAAAATTTTAAAAAAAGCAACAAGTTATATGTTTTTTCAACATGTATCAGCAACAAGTTTTTGTAACATTTTAGATTAGATTAGATTAGCTTGGAGGTGGATTGTAATCCTCTAACACTGCATCAGCTCAGGTTTATTGTGTATCCTCCATCCATATATTAGAGCACGCTATCCAAGACGGTCTCTTTAATGAGACTCCACAATCTTGAAACTGGCTCCTTGGTAAATGTTGCTGCTTTAGGTTTTTCCTCAGCCAGCCTTACAAACCCCAGACGACAAAGGGCGTCGCAATAGCACCATATGTGTTTTGCGGTTTCTTCTTCTTCCTGGCAGAATCTGCATAGGTTTTCTTCTACCAGGCCTATTGTTTCCAGGTGTTTATTTAGTCTGCAGTGACCTGTTAGTTGACCCACTATAATTCTTACTGCCTTCCGGTTGTAATTCAGAAGGGCTTTCGTAAATTCCGGCAAGTAAGCCTTGATGAATACTTTCGCTTCACGCTGTCCTGGTGTTCTTCTCCACCAGCCTTGAGGATTCCCTCATGATCCACTGATCTAATAGATGACCTTACTTGGCATAACGGAATACCACAGTAGGACTCGGGGCTTACCATTGCCCTGCCTGCACCCTCCTTTGCCAGTTTATGGGCTTCCTCATTGCCCTGATGGCCCTTATGTCCTGGTACCCAGGCAATGTGTGTAACATGTTACTAAGTAAAGACACGGCCTAAGACATAGGTTTGTTTATATTTTTATTAAGAAATCATATTATATTCTGAGACACCCTAAATATTATCGCAAATATCAGTATTAAGTAATTATTTAAACTTATTATTTAAAAAATTCTTTGCATAAAAAAATATGCTAAGTAAGTTAGATTTAGAGGAAAAAAATAAACATGACAAACACAAATAAATATTAACCACATATTTAAAATGCAAAATATGTATTAAAAAACGAATTATTATACGACCATATTTATGTCACACGAATGAAAAATATTTGTTCACGCAACCCCAAATATGAAAACTTTTCCACTATATCAGGTTTTTTTTCCATTTTCCCATTTTATCAACTTTTTTGATAAACACGCAATCTACTAGGGCATAAATTTTCGTCGGCGGTTTTTAAATCGAGGTTCATTTTAATGTTTTAAACCGTTTATGTGGCAACTGGCGACCAACACAGTTTTTTTAGTTTGTTTTTAGTCAGGGCAAATCATACTTTAAAGATATACCAGACGCAAATTTTAGTATGTTGTAGATTAGTTCTTTCTGATCATCATCTTAATGAAGTTCGTTTTGATCTGATCTGTAATTTCGGAGATACAAATTTTTAAAGTTGACAGTTTTAGATTTCAGAGATTTTGCACCAAAACTGGTTTTTGCCTATTTTTCCCATTTCACCTACAAAGAAAGGCAAGTTTGTATACATCGATTTTTAGGTTAAGAATTAGGCTATTTAATTCTGTACAAAATCATTCTCAGTGGCGGTAAAAATATAAAAAATATGAAAAAAAGACGATCTCGAAAAAGCAATTTTTGATAATATTTGAGAATAAAAACAAAAAACGGTTAAAAAATATATTCAACCGTTTTGGTATGTTGTTGGTAGCCTTTGGAGAAACAGTGAGGCTAGGCTACATAGGTCAAAGCTAATCACGCTTTGTGCGTAAACGTAAATAATTATCGATCTATGTTTTTGGGTTTGCATAGAGCAGGTATCTATTTTTCTATCTTTGGAACTTTTAATTTATTCATTAGGTCAGTGGCGTGTAAAGCACTTAAAAAAATATCAAATTGATAATATTTTTTTAAATATTCTCAATTTAATATTTATCAAATGCTTACTACGCCACTGGCCTGATTTACATTTCCAAAAAATAAAAAATATGTTGGTACCTGTTTTATGCAATATAGTTCACAACCTAACATGTGTGAGTTTAATTAATATGTGTTCTTGAAAAAAATTGTTTGATAATTATCTACGTTTACGGTAACGCACAAAGCGTGATCAGCTTTGACCTAAGTAATCTGCCTCATTTTTTCTCCAAAGACTTCTAAACAACATACAAAAAAATTATAAATATTTAACCGTTTTTCGTTTTTAATCTTAAATATTATGATTTTTTTTTCTAGAATGTTTTTTTATGTTTGTGCCGCCACTGAGAATGACGCAAGTCTAATATGAAAATATTTCGTACGGAATTAAGCAGCCTGATCCTTTACCAAAAAATCAGTGTATAGACTCTTCTTGTAGTTGACATGGGAAAAAATAAGCAAAAACCCGTTTTGGTGCAAAATCTCTTAAATCTAAAACTGTCGACTTTAAAAATCTATATCTTCGAAATTTTAGGTCAGATCAAGACGAGTTCCATTAAGATGTTGATCAGAAAAGACTAATCTACAACATATTAAAATTTGGGGGCATTCAACCAAAAGCCATTCTCAATAATTGCCGAAGGTCATTTGAACATTAACCGACTTCATTCTTAATAAAATCAAAGGTAATAGTTCGATATAGCGGTTTACGCTATTATAAGAGATTTTAAAAATTTCTTTTTCAGGGCGTTTCTATAGGTCGATTATGTCACAAATCTGTGTGCGCGTTTTCCAAAATCCATTTGTATAATTTATTATTAATAAAAACATATTACGGGACGGTGGAATGAACAGGGGTGCTGGGTGGGGACGAAACAGTAGAAATCCTACATTAAACGCCCAAAAACAGTATTTCACAGTACACACCGCACTTTCTGTTTACAAAAATGTCCAAAAATTGTTAAAAAAAAAAATAAATAAATAATACTACAACAATCCCGCCATGGCTGTCACTGCATAAAAAAGAAGAGTTTGCAATAGAACTGTCAATGTCTTGCGATGTTGCCAAATATAGTGAGAAAGTGTCAATAGCTTAAAATAAATAATAGTTTAAAAAACTAAAAAACACGCTTTTATATGCAACCGAACTAAAAATTATAAAATAATTTTTTATTACAAAGAGTTTGTCACTTCAAAATAAAAGCGTGGGGTGCTTAATATATTTAAATGTTATAATTATTCTATTTGCAAATATCTATGAGGGAAAAGTTATGAAAAATAGTAAAATGCACCCCACGCTTTTATTCTGAAGTGACAAACTCTTTGTAATGAAAAATTATTTTCTAATTTTTCGTTCGGTTGCATATAAAAGCGTGTTTTTAGTTTTTTTAAACTATTATTTATTTTTCATTTTTTAGTTCGATATATCAATTAGTTTTTTGAATTCCTTCTTTATCGGCTATAAACAGCAATTACCATGTATTAGACTCATTGTTACTCCCGCCGCATGTATAAGGAATGAGCGAGTTAAGCATGCGACTACCCTGAACAAGTTTGTGAGGAACAAAGTTTGTCGGCCTTGCGCTGTGTCGAGTGCCTCGATTGACGAGTAAGACTGAAACTGCACGCATGCGCAGATCACTCGCCTAGCTCTAGCTCGCTTACTCTTTCACAGAGGATCTGTAAAGGAATTTATTTATCCTGGCGGTCGTAATCAGGATAACGGGATACTGTTTTTAAATTATTGCATTGTCATCGGTCCTTGATACGTGTGCAAAGTTTCAAAGAAATTGAATCGCTGGAAGTTGGTAAAAATTAGGCTCAAAGATTCCGTTACATAGATAGATAGATAGATAGATACAACCCAAGCTAATAAAAGCGTGTTAAAAAAGGAAGATACAGGACAAAATTCATATGAAAATTAAGTTATTCCTTCTTCCTATTATAATTTGTAGAGAAAAAAGGAAAATACCTAAACATAAAGAAAGAGGCATTTCTACAAAAAATACCATTGTTTCTCATGGAAATGGTGGATAATCCCCGAAATAGGCTTGGTGTTAATTCTTCATAAGAAGTTTGGCAACGCTACTTCTATCAAGACCGTCATTTTCATAATGACGAACTTCATGTTATCAGCTTACCAAAATAAATTTTCCTTCTTTAATTAATGGCGGACGAGATATCTCATATGTGTGGGATAGTTTTCGAAAAATTTAATACTTTTCAAAACTAATTTACATTTTTCATGTCCCCGAGTGCAGTATATTAATGTTTTCTTGTGTTTGACGTTGGATTTATAATGTTTTATCCCCACCCAGCACCCCTGTTCACTCCACCGTCCCGTAAATATGTTGTGATTAATAATAAATTATAGAAATGGATTCTGGAAAACGCGCACACAGATTTGTGTCATAATCGACCTATAGAAATGCCCTGAAAAAGAATTTTTCGAAAATCTCTTATAATAGCGAAAACCGCTATATCGAACTATTACCAAATCAAAAAATAATAACAATTAATCCTAAAGCTACGTACACTTGGATACGATCGGCGAAAACATTTGTTGGTCGACTGTATCTTTATATAGTAATTTTGGCCAACTTTGTTGCTGAAATTTTTTTGACAAGATACAGTCGACCGACAATGTTGTCCCGATTGTATCTAAGTCTGTACATGGCTTTACAAAGAAAAAATTATAAATTTGTTGTTATGCAAACAGTCCCTTTGCGAGAATAGAGAGAATTATAATTTATTGAACCAAAGAAGAAAGCACATTTGCGCAATTTAGAAAGTTAAAAAAGTAAACAACTTAAGTCCGCAACCCATCATATTATTTTTGCAGTCTTTTCGGTGTTATTGGCAAATGCGTAGACTCTACAAAAATCCACCGCTTGGTAGTATAGGTACTTTTTTGTTTAAAATATAGTTAGGTTATGTCGTTATTTTTCAGTTGTTTTGTCGAGTCTGGCTATTAAATTAAATTATTAATATTTTTAAACTAACCACTGCTAAATGATTTAACTTAAAATTTAAGTATTTCTTCGTGGGTATACGTTTTTCAAACTGGATACCTACGTTTCTTTTATTGTTTAACGAGAATATTCTGCCACAACTCTGCAGCAACTAGCATTTAAAATTGCATATTTTCATTAACTGGCATACGTTAAAAATTAAGGACAAACGGGGTGTAAAAATTAACGAAATTTTCTGAATTTACGCTGTTTTAAACGAACGGACTAATGAAAACATAAATTAAGCAAAAAGGCATGGATACAGCGTTTCATTAGTCTGGGTAGTTTTCAAAAAATGATGATAAAAATATTATTTTATTTAAGCTATATTTTCATATTTGCGATAACTTGAATAATTTTATAAAACATATTTTTATTTAATTTTTGATATTTTTTTATTTTTTGTACAGATTAGGTTAAAAATTAAAACTGCAAAAAATAATACGAATTCTAAAAATTATACAGCGTGTCTTCGGAAGTTCTTAACAAATGGAAAACTTTTTATTATTAAATTTACGAAAAATAGTTATTGTTTATAAAATGTCCTGCTTGATGAGAAAATACATTTCCACAAAAATATTTGAGGGATGTACAGGGTGGCTTAAAAATGACCTGTTTCCAAATTAAAATAAGGGTTATTTCCTAACTACGGTACCAAACTTTAAAGGGTGATTTCTTATGTCATTTTATAAAGAAAAGTTCCTATAAACATATGTCCGCAGTTGCTTCGTTTCTGAAATACAGGGCGTTAAATATTTTTTAAAGGTCTGTTTGTTTTTAAATATCTTAAATACAAAGCCAGATACAAAAATGTATTACACCAAAAAGTTGTATCTTTAGTTGCTTTAAACGAAAAAAATATAAAAACTGCATAAAAAGTCAGTGGCGCACAGTGGGCACAACAGGCAATATTATTGAGAGAAAATGTACGCCACTGGCTTTTCATGCAGTTTTATATTTTTTCCTTTAAAGCAGCTAAAAATACAACTTTTTGATGTGGTACATTTTTTTTTGTATCTGGCTTAGTATTTAAGATATTTAAAATCAAACAGACCTTTAAAAAATATTTAACGCCCTGTATCTCAGAAACGAAGCAACTCCGGACATATGTTTATAGAAACTATTCTTTATAAAATGACCTAAGAAATCAATCACCCTTTAAAGTTTGGTACCGTACTTAGGAAATATCCCTTATTTTAATTTGAAAACAAGTCATTTTTAAGCCACCCTGTACATCCAACCTTCAAATATTTTTGTGGAAATGTATTTTCTCATCAAGCAGGACTTTTATAAACAATAACTTTTTTGTAAAATTATAAAATAAAAAGTTTTCCATTCGTTAAGAACTTTCGAAAACACGCTGTATAGTACAGGAAAATAAACAAATAAACATTTTTAGGATGGCTTCTGGGCGCCATCTTGTTAGAAAAAATTAAATGTATAGGTACTTTAATAATTACTGGAATATCCGATTTGGAGGGCCATATTTCCGAAACAAATAAAGCTAGATATAATAAATATGCTATGTTTTTAAAGTTCTTTTATTAGTAAGTAATATAAAATACAGGGTATTTATTTTTTTTTTAAATATATACTTTTGTCCTGCCCTGTATATTATCACAAATATTACATTTATTTTATCTAAAGTTTTTTGTTTTAAAAATATGGCTATCCAAATAAGGTATCCAGGTAATTATTAAAGAACCGCCCCTTTTTTTATAGAAGGGTATTGATTTTATATTCTAGGGTTATAAAGTACTTGTCCAAAGCTTTAAAATAATATACCACAAAACCCCCTTTCCATTTAATATTTTTTCCAAGATGGCGCATAGCAGCCATCTTGAAATTGTTATTTGTAAAATATAGTATTTAACTATTTACGCATTAATTTAATTTTCTGATGTTTTAAATTTTTAAAATTGATCCGTTAAAAAAATAATATAGTATGTATTTGTTGTTTGTTGTCAAAAGTATTTGCAGCGCAACATTTTCATGTTAATAATTTTTATATTATGTGTAAAATAAAAAAACATGCCTTGAAAAAGTGTATATTGCTCCCAAATTTCCATGTTATATTATCTAAAAATGCTAGCGATAACTGCTTAAAATTGACGAGACATACAGTCAAACTTTATTATTTTTTTTTCTGTAATAGTATTTTTCTATAATAAACTTTACTTTTTAACTTATCTATTACTAGCGGACCCGTGCCCACTTTGTTGGTCGTTAATATCTAAATTTTTTGTTTAATAATAGTAAAATATAGCCTAAAACACTCCTGAATAGTGTAGCTAATAGGGTAAATAATTTTTATGATAGGGCTACAAACAAACAAACCCACAGACAAACAAAGTTACAAATGTTACCCCTTTATATATTAGTATAGATGGTTATGCTAGGGTCCGGCATTGAAACTTTCTTTTTTCATAGGTAAAAAATAAAAACATATATTGCACATTTTTATTTATTTTTTTATTAGCATTAGACAATAACATGGGAAGTTTGAAATCGAGTTGTTTTAAATAGAATATTTGACAAGTGTCTACCATTACTGTCGATACATTGCTGTAACCGATTTCTGAATTGTGCGTGGACCCTTTCCAGCATATCATTCGGTACGTTGGCTATCTCGTAACGAATATTGTTTTTAATTCTTCCAGGGTTTGCAGGACGGTTGTTATACACTTTTAATTTGAGGTAGCCCCATAGAAAATAATCACATGGGGCTAGATCTGGCGATCGTGCGGGCCATGGAATGTCACCTCGGTTGGAGATAAGTCGCCCTGGAAAATTTTGTCTCAAAACAGGCATTTAAAGTCGTGATGTGTGGGCTGTGGCCCCATCTTGCTGGAACCATACATTGCCTAAGGCGTTTCGAAGCAGATCGTCTAGGAGATCTCAAAACCGACTGTCGGACTGCCTCGATATTTGCGGGTGATCTAACTGTCCGTGTTGCTCCTGGTCTCTTGCGGGACACATTTCCATCTGCTCTAAAAGCCTCCACCCATGATAAAATGGATCCCTGGGCCGGAACAGCACCTCTAGGGGTTATATTGTACTGTAACGCTGCACGGCGATGATCGACCGGCCTTGTGAAAAGTAGGTCTCAACGGCGAACGTGCGTTGCTCTCGTGCCCAAAGCATTTTTACGACTGACGACAATTAACAAACAAATCTCCTCACCAACTGGGGTATGCCCGTACTAAATTCAGTTACTCAAATAGTTCCTGTAGTCTTATTTTATAGTGAAATAAAAAAGATATTTTTGTCCACCGGTCTCATAATCCCAAGAAGATAGTTCCATATGGTACATTTGCCCCAGTGACGTAAGTGGCCCTATATGTATTTCAAAATTATACGTCACAATATCCCTCAGAAATATTTTGGACAACGCAAGGTTAGTATCATTAAATCTTTTGCCAAATAAGTTTTCTGCAAAGATATAAAAATAATATGGGGTGTTTAGGCAGTGGATGGAAGAAAACCATGCCAAAAGAATGACCGAAGATGCCGTTATTGTACATTTTTGGAAGAAAGAAACTCTCAAGGCATCTACGCTCTAAAGCTAATACTCATATAACATTTTTGCAGACCATGTACATTTAATTTACTGGCATTGCCAACACTCATTAATGGCAAGGCATTGGCAAAAGGTATCAAAAAGACACGAAAGTGGGCAATTGGCCGTTATTGGGCCACGTGTTGCAGATAATGTGATGGCATCCGTCATTAATAGTTTTGATGAAAAAATGCATTTAGGATGATGGCATCCATCATTAATAAGTTATTGGCAAAAAGGTATCAAAGACACGAAAGTGAGCAATTGGCCGTTATTGGGCCACGTGTTGCAGATACTGTGATGGCATCCATCATTATTAAGTTATGATAAAAAAATGCGTTTAGGATGGCATTTATCATTAAATAAGTATTGCAAGTTTATAAGTTGAATGTCTAAAACGTTAAATAACATATTTAGAATTTTGTAATCGAACAGAAGAGAAAAAAGGAAGGAAAAATGTATCATTAAAAAAATTACATAATATAAATTTTTATATAGAAACAATTAACCATAAAAAATTAAAGGTATGTAATAAAATATTAAAAAAGATTAAGTAAATTAAAAGAAAACACTTAAAATAACAAGTATTCAACGGACACTTGCACGCAATAATATTTTTAAAGAAGTTAGATGTCAAAAAAAAAAATTATCACACAACACACACTAATTAGGTAATGAATACACTTAATTTTGTCTATTAAAAACTCTTTTCATTAAAAAGAAACTTAAAGGCTAGAAAACCACGCAAACCACCAAAAGCAACTTTGCTTTATCTGTCAAAATCATCAAATCTTGTATTTCGGCTAAGCGGGAAATTTGAATTTGTCACCTTTGGTCGAAATTAACCTAGCTAATTTTACCATCATTTTATTTTTATTCTCTCAAAAATACATAATAAACATTTTGTTTGACTTAATTTTTATTTGCCTGATTTGTAACAATAAAATGGTATGAAAAGACCATTTCCTTTAAATTATGTTAAAAACATAAAATAATGTTGTTTAGCTGCAATTATGAATAAAACAAAAGGAAAATAGTATATCTGCTGGTAGAGGGAGCAAAGGTAAAAAAATTTTCCGGGGAGAAAAAGTAGTGTTGTTCTTTCTCATACGGGAGAGCAAAAGTCGATTTTCCATGAAAGTAGTAAAAAAACGTATTTTGCTTGTTACATGATGACATTATTAGTTACTTATAAAATTTGGCCCACATAAAAAAATACCGGCTGCACCTAAAAGGATTTTTTTACAATAATTATTATCAGAAATGTAGCAAGCTGTCGATGTATTAGTTAAACGAGATGCAAAAAGTAGTATATTGTGTAACTTGTAAGCAGTTTTGGTATATCGACGAGTAATAGAATAACAAAACAAGCAGTATTAAGTCATTTTTTTTTTGCTAAACGCATTCGTCGGAGTGGTTCGAACCGTATTCGAAAATGACAATATAAATATGAGAATTAAGAAAATGTAGGTTTTCAAACCGTTGCGTCACAGACCAATAAGCTTTTAGGTTATGATTATTATTTTTATTTTTTAGGGTTAATATGTACTTTAGTTTACACCGGATATTAAAATTAATCACTTGCCATTTACATTCATGGTAAAAGTTTACAAAAAATGACCGAAAAAATTTTAATGAGGAAAATGCATATACCCGTCTGACAAGTATAAGTATATTGTTTTTAAACCATTGTCTGAGATGTATTCAAAGACGGTTAAATACGTGACTTATATGACGTCACAGTTTAGCAAGAAAATGTAATGTTTTTAAAATGTTTTAAACCGTATTTACAACAAAAAATGGCTTTATTCACGCATATTTGCATGCTAGGATTTAGTTAGATCGTCTCTTTTTCCCACATTGCCTATGTGTAATGTTATTTAGCTTAACTTGTATACAGCGTGTTTACTTAAGTTTGCACCATAGGGAAATATTTTTTATTATTAATTTTACAAAAAAAAGTGATCTTTTGTAAAATGTTCTGCATGGTCCAAAACCCCAAAATGCAATTATCAGAAAATAAAACTTTGCAGTGGTATACGAGGCATCTTAAAAAAAAACAAAAATTTTGCTCAGGTTAAAAATACCTTTATTTTTCATAATATTGAAAATTTTTATAATAAAAAGATTTTTAGGATTAATTTTCTTTTTAACTTTAAATATACAAACTTATTTATTTTCAAGAAAACCTTTTTTAAAATTTTTATGCGTTAACGATGAAAATTTTAGTTTGTGCATTGGTTCATACTTATTTCGAAATGTAATATGTAAAAAAGCTTAAGAACTGTAATCAGAAAAATTGTAAAAAAATATTTCTTTTTAAAATATTTCAATTTGCATATTTGAATCCTATTTGAAATTCTAAACAGCTTTTCTTTATAAAAATATTCGGTATTATAAAAATAAAGTTATTTTTCTCTTGAACCAAATTTATATTTTTTGACATACCTCGTATACCACTGCAAAAAAATATTATCTGATGATTGTATTTTGGATTTTGGACCATGCAAAACTTTTAATAAACAATTTTATTTTTCATATGCCTCGAACTTAAATAGACACGCTGTATTTCCAGACGATTGTGAACTTGGCTATAACCACGTCAACCACCAAGACTGTATTGAATATAGACATATGGGTTTCCTACTAGTTTTTTCTCCGATCAAATTAATTTTTAAATTTTCGTTTTAGATAGCATAAAATATTGTGATTTTCTTAGTTAAGTAAATATGAACATTTTAATAATTTGATCTCGGTAGAATAAGTTGATGATGATGACTCTTTGTTTGACCTCTGGACAGTGTGGACGTGCGTAGAGGACTACAAAGTTCTTCCGGAGTGGCGGCTAGAAGTGTCGTATGAACGTTTTTACCTTCGGGGAACAAGGAAAGATTCTAGCTAAATTGACGGCATCTTTCTTCTGGATCTAAGCGCTTTAAGCGAAGATTCTCTATAAGCTGATGGTAATCTTTTTGGTGGTGAACACGAGGTATTTCTCAAACGGCGGGAAATAGATGGGCGTGCCATGGGAACTGTCAGTAGTGAAAGTGAAGGTTATACGTAACACCAGTAGCAGATCTTGGTTTGACAGCCGAAAATTTATGCATTGCATCGATTGTTGAATTGTTTGTTTTCTTTTTAGAATTTCTGGGAGCTACAAGCTCGATTATCCAGATTTTCCGCCGACGAAGCCTTGGAAAACATAGTCCGGAAGGGGAAGAGTGGTGGATTGGACCTGAAGGGACCAAAACCAAGAAAAAAAATAGAAAGTGAGAGAGAATAAGTTACTATGGTATTATACATCAATTTTAGGCGAAGAACCAATTTTAAAACGGTAATTACAAATCGATTATGTTGACGTTTAAACAATGTATTATACATCAAAATTGTCACCAATTATTACGGCGGTTATAATTGGTCGAACGCCTAAAATTGATGATATTGTCTTGAATTGTTAATTGACTTTCACAAACGTCATTAGTGAACAGTGAAACGCATTGAAAGGATAGCAAAAGGTGAGAGTGCAAAAAAATATTCCTGGCCATGGCCGGCAAAGAACATTGCTTAGCAACGCCCTCTACCTACAGGAATAATAAATTTTGAAAGTAAGGAAACATATGGAAAATAAGTAGATTTTCGTCCGACTGAAGAAAAATATATTTTACAAAAGTTTTTTTTTTTTATAATGATTGTTATATGATATGCCGTATTAAGAATAAGTATACGGGTTTAGGTAAAAAAGTTATCGAACCTTACCTCCTTTTAATTAAAAACATAACTTTGTATATATTATTCTTAAAAAAAATTAAACTATTTTTTTTAAAATATAATTTACTATGCATGACATTGTTTTCTTGCGATTTATTTAAACCTTATTCCTTTAAACCATAGAAGGCTATAAAACATAAGTTTGTGTTATAAAATGAAGGCAATAAAATTTTTGTAAACATTCAAAAACCCATTTTTATTCACTTTGGCTTTTTACTAAAAAAGTTACACATTTTTAACACCGTAGGTAAACAAAGTATTCCCAACACACTTTAAATAATAAGATACGTTTAATTTTGTTATGGTCCGTTAAAAAACATTCCTACACCATAACAGTCTGTGTTATTTCAAAGTTTCGTCACGTGACACAACCCCGAGACTGACACAGTGTTCTGTCAAAACTCAATTTGGGTAAAGAAAATATCCGTTTTGTACTTCCTTTCTCCTGTGAAATGTATCTTTTGGGTAATTAACTTTAACACCGGTTTGGGAGGTTTAAACACTTTTGCTAGTTCTTTGGATCGCTGCGTTCCATACTTGACAAAATAAGGAAAGAGCTTCATATAAATGTTTTCAAAATGCCAATCGTTTTCGAGTTACAAGCCGTCAAAGTTCAATTTTTATTTTTGTTTTTTCACCATATTGCATTTATTTTTTTAACCAATCCAGATTGATGTTTGGCACACAAATCGAGCTTTTGCAGATTCTAAAATTTTAAGACAAAAGTACTTTTAAATACCGCCAGAGGGCACTTTACCTATAACCTAAAATTTATTTACATTATAAGTTTTTTTATTTTTTGACAGATATCGCAAAGCTGGGGGCGCCATTTTATAGACAATGAAAAACCTAAAAAAATAAGGTACTCTTTATTAAAGTCGATAAACCTCACCGTTTAGGCACCAATAGACATCAAAGTTTTCATCAATTTCAATCAAAATTGGCCTACATACATGTCGTGTGGTGTCCAGTAACTCAACCGACAAACTTTACGGGACGATTCTACAACAGAAAATAAGAAAAAAACTTCATATACACCTCGGGGGTGATTATCGCATAGCAGCTCGATTTCTTCCATAAGCTTCAATACAAAATGCTTTCATTTAAATGGCCATATCTCTTTTAATTATTAAGTTGTCAAGACAATTCAAAAAGAAAATGTTAAGGAAAGGTGGAGCTATAACTTTATCGTAACCGTTGTTATTTACTGTTACCAATACATCCTACAGGGTGATAAAATTAAAAAACAAAAAAAATTTAATTGCCCTGTATGATGTGCTGTTGAAAGGGAGTAATCAAATTTGTGATTATAAAATATCAGAAATGAGTAAGGGTATAATTTATTTACAAATGATATTCGTCCCAATTAATAGCACATTATACAGGCCGGTTAAAAATTATTATTTTTTTCAAAAAGTTTTATCGCCCCGTAGGATGTATTGGTAACAGTAAATAACAACGGTTACGATAAAGTTATAGCTCCACCTTTCCTTAACATACTTTTTATTTGCCTTGATAACAATAATTAAAAGAGATATGGCATTTAAATGAAGCATTTTATATTGACAACTATGGAAGAGATCGAGCATATGCGATACCGAATTATAAGATGTCCCGTCCAAAAGAATCAAGAATTTTGATACCATAATTATTTGCCAAATAAATCTGGAACGCATGCCAACAATATCTAAATGTGCAGCCAGGCCCCAGTTCTTTAAGAAAACACCTGCGTCATGCAAAATAACATTCTCGAAATGGATTTGGGGTCATGCCACTTAAGCTGTATAAATATTTTGGAACACATGTTCTTGTTGTGTTCCCTGGAAACAAAATACCATTTGGATTATTTTTATAGGAAGCAAAGAATATTTATATTGGTTTTGGATATGGTAATTTTTAGGTAAGAGGTGGAAATACATAATTTCTGCATTAAATATAACAATGCAAAATTTTTAGGGTCATGTATTAAAAAAAGGAAAGCCACTTTAACTTATTTCAAAAAGTATTTACATACAACCCAAAATAAAAACCAAAAATATGAAATACATTATTTGGTCCTTTCAATAAAAAAGAAAGATAATCTTATGATAAAATAAAGTACTTATTTATTTTGGTTTAAAATTGAGGTTTTTTTTTGCAAAAGCAAGCAATGTCCAATTGTAATATGGTGCCAATGTCAAGTTTTTTATCCTAATTTACAAAAAATCAGCACCCGTGCTATGTAACATGATAGAAAGAAATTTCCTTTCTATGCAATGTAAATCATATGGCAATTTCAGGAAATTTCTCCTCTATCGTGTTACATAAAACGGGTGCAGATTTTAATAGAACCTTTAAAATTATCTCTAAATACGCTAAATACAGATATATTTACGAACATATTACAAAAAAGTACACAGTTAGCCATATAGGTTTAATAAACTTTTTTTAATATCCCAAAAAAAGAAAATTTTACATTGGCTATTTACAAAAAAAAACTCCGCGTATAGGGATGCATACGTGCGGCACCACAAGTTTCTCTGTTAGGACCTGCAAGAGGAGGGACTATACTGGATAATTCGTCGTAGCAGAGGCCGTAAAAGTATCTATAGAAGAGCGATAGCTCTCCCACAGCTCGACGATGGGCAAGAGAAGGAAAGCTGTTCTTTAAATGGCATCAAGAATGCTGAGGGCTGTAGGGGATGCCATTCCCCAAACATGAGAACAATGTTCCAGAGAGGGTCGAATTTGGGACACATACAAAGTGTATTAATTGGAAGGAGAAAATACTTTTTGGCTCGGAAAGAAATCCAAGCCGCGGTGGCTATAGATACAATGTGTTTATGCTAGTTAAGGTTATTCTCAAATGTGACGCCCACAAGGTTAAATGTGTCCCCGCTCTGCAAAACCTGGCCACTCATAAGCAAAGGGTGAGTGTTTGATGATTTTTTCGCGACAAGGAACATGATTGCGTTTTGGATGCATTAAATTGAACGAGATTTTTGGCGCCCCAATCCAGTATCAAATTGAGATCCTGTGAAAGAGATATCTGCATCGCCCTGCGTTTGCTTTCCAAGTCGGGTTGAGAGATTGGTTTGAGGAACCTGAAAAGTGGAGTGAAGGGTACTATCGTCAGCATAACTATGAATATTAATAGTACTGTACTTAATAAATTAAATTAATTATTATTCGTCTGCAATATTTTTACAGAAATATAAGATAACTTTTTCGAAAAAACCAATTCAACACCCTCAAAAGTAAAGCTTCAAAAATTTAATAAGGAATCTTGAATTATTAAATTAAATGTAATTAAATTTCGAAATTTTCGTCTAGGTAAAACCAAAGAGACAAACTGGGGCAAACAATTTGTTGTAAATAATTTATTGACACTTTTGCCCATGTCAGTGACAACATTCATTTTACAGGTGCCTGTTTGGTTTACCTGATCCGAAAAATTTGCAATTTTACAATTACCTACATTTAATTAAATAATTTAAAATTTGCTTATTAAAATTTTTCTAAAACACTGCACAAGGTTTGCCATATTGTTCTCTTGAAAAGTTATCTTACATTTTTTTTTGTAAATGTACAGTGGAGTCAATAATTAACCTCCTTATGATGGGATTTTCTTTGTTCCTTTCGGCGACGCGGGACGTGCACCATCCTGTATATTGTTAAAGTATTACATTTTATAAAAATGTTTAAATTGTTAAGATTATTAAAAAAATTGTTTAAATTGCTAATATCATTAAAAACGCATTCTAAAACATTTCTTTTTATACATTTTTATCCTCGCTCTTTTTCACTGGAAAAATATCCTGTTAATTTCCTCTTTTCATATGTATTTTGTGTCCACAATCCTACGGTGCAGGTCCATTATTTTATCAATCCCATAACATACGAGTGTCATAAAACATACCTCATATTTACCGAAACCTTAAAGTATTGAAGTTTCTAGAACTTAACAAGGGCAATTTTATAATGTTAAGATGTATTCTATCCGTTGTTAATAAATTTAGTTTATTGGATTAAGGGAAAAATTTGAATTTAAAATAAAACATAGAATACTACCGGGCGCCCACGAGACATTACTAGCAAGCTCTGTTATTTTGTCGAGAAGTGTAATACGATTTTGAAATTTGGGTAAGGAGCTGTCCATAAATTACGTAAGGCATTCGGAGGAGTGGAGGGAGGTCGAGTAAGTCCCCCAGCAAATCTCACTCTGGGGGGAGGGGGTGTCTGTGTAATATCACGTAACTTTTCTGCAACAGAAGATTTTTTTTTGTAACAGGACTCACTTTTTGGGGAACCTTTTATTTCTGCTTTTCAAATTATTTCAACGAAAAAATCAAAATTTTGGTTTGGTTTAAAAATGGTACCATCTTACATATATAAATCTCACGAAAGATTGGGGGACAGGGGATGGAGGGGTTAAAGCAAATATCACCAGAAAGGGAGGGGTGGTCAAAAAATTGAAAAGCACCTTACGTAATGTATGGACGTCCCCTAAGATGTTTGGTTAGATAAAATGCAAATACATATATATTTATTTAATAGATTTTACAGGTAATCCTAAGCAGAATACATTTACACATGTATTAGGTACCTATCCTAATTAGTGTTTGAGAAATGACGATAAAAACATATACAATAGATCAAAAAAAAATAAAAAATTACATATTTTGTGTGAAAGAATTTTTACTGAAAGTTTCATGTAACCCGGCATTGTTAATGATTCATTAAAAAACAAAGATGGTTAAAAAAACTTATGCAAGTTTTTTAAAACTATTTATTAAGCCTTAATTTATATCATCAAAATTCACTTCCACTTTGCTTGAATTCCCACAGAATGTAATCTCTTAGCAGTAAAGAACTTCAAAATTTAAAGGAAACCACTACCTTAAGCCTTAAATTTAAACACACCACTTATTTATTATTATTTTTTAATTTTTAATTACTGGGATACTCTATATATTAAAACCCAATAGTTTTGAGATAAAAACAGTAAAACGCTAAAAGATATATTTTCCTGGCCATTTTCTCTCGAGGCAGTCTGAAGGATTTATATAAACAAAAAGATTTAGAAATAGGCATCAAGTGTAAATAAAGAAAGTGGGAAGTCAATTGTAGTTCTTCACAGGCAAAATTAATTTTTAGGCACTTTTGGTAAAAAAACCAAAATTGTATTTTTACACCAATGGGAAATATTAGCATTCGTTTTTTAACAAATTGTCGTAACAAGACATTTTAAACTCTATTTTCTCAAAACTGAATAAGATGTAAAGTTGGGCATGTGTAGAATGGGCAGTAAAATAAATTTTTAAATAAATATACAGGGTTTACCATTTAAAATGGAAAAAATATGACAAATAATTTTAAAGCTGGATTTATAAACTACGTACGTAGTAATACGTTTATAAATAGATATAACATGCAATAAGTCCAACTTACGAACAGGGAACTACAGTGACAGCGACAATGGTAGTGGTATTCCACGTTTATAAATTCAGCTTAAATAATCAATCCATCTACCACAACCGCATCATAATAACAATGTTTTGGAAAGTTACTCGCATTACAATGGGTGAAAATATGGATGACCATTCTGTTTAAATGTTTTAATTCGAAGCTGGGTACGATATTTTCTACGTGTTTTAATAGTCCAATGTCTAAATGGTCATTAGCGGATCGAGTGGCGGGATGACACATCTGTCATAAATGGCGACATTATCAGAGATGTGTTTTATACTACAGATCAGGAAATGGACCCACATTGTATTCGACTTTATTTGCATGGAGGAACTATTAGCGAGCTTTTTTGTAGTTTTCGTTTTTGAAAAGAATCTATCAGAGTTTTTGTCGTTTTTATGTTAACTTTGTTACAGAATATACACCACATCCTAAGGCGATTGATTAAATAATAAATAAGTACAAAAGTAGTGGTTTGTAAATGGTATATTACCGTATTAAGTTTTTTTTGTAGGTTAATTGCCTTAGATGCAAAACTTTAAAGATACCTTGTAAAGAAACAGAATGATTCTGCAACAAAAACTGAGAAAAAAGAATAAATACACAGTGTGTCTACGTAAGTTGGCGTTATATAAGAATCTTTTATATTTTACGAAAAAAGGTATTCTGTATAAATAATTCCACATGGTCCAAAACCTAAAATGCAACCTTCAGATATGAAATTATATTAGCCATCTTCAAGGTTTGGCCAAAATAGTTATTTTTGTACTACTAACTTTTATGCCAGCGGCTGAAAGTTGTCAATCAGCTGTGGCGTAAAAGTGCTTTACGCCAGAGGTGCAAACAATAATTTTTGTACGACTGAAATTAATATACAAGCATTCTATGTAGTTAGGAGAAAAATTTCCCAGCTTTTAATGTTTTAAATTGTAATTAACATATGTTTAATTAATAAATTGTTGTTTTACCAACAAAAAATGGGGCATTAATTAATTTTATTATTGTTTGTAAGTGCTCTTTAACCATTTATAAATTTGGGCGTTTTTAATACTTTTTTGCCCTAGGGACTAAAAGTGCAATTTTACGCCTTCAAATGGGGAGCGTAAAATTGTATTTTACGCTCGGTCGTACCAAAAAGGTAATTTTTGCTCAAGAGTAAAGTACCGGTATTTTAGCTGATATTAATAATTGTAATAAAAAAATATGTTCAGAATTAATAACCAACCTTTAAATATAAAATTTTGTTAGGTTTCCAAAAAAAAAAAATTTATTTATTTTTTTCTGCAATAATGGTGAAAATTTAGTTCCTACATTAAAATATTGTAAACTGAAATTGTTTAATAACAGTCAATATAAAAAGTCTATTTAGAATAATTATCACTTTTCCTCATAATTATTTTCGATATTAGCAAAAATCCAAAAAAGCTAATTTAAAATCAAATTTAAAAAAAAAAGTTTATAAGCATGTGGGTCTACAAATTTTTTAATCTAAAGATACAGGGTGTTAAACTTAAAAAAAAAAACTTCAAAAACCCTTGTCTTATTTTAATAAAACCTTATTTAATTAGATATTTGTTATTGTTTTTACATAATTGCTGATAAAAAATTATAACACCCAATATCTAAACAAGAAAGTCCCTTAATGTTTCTTGTATGGTCCAGGAATATGCTATTTTGTGATTTTTTTTTCTGAAAAACCAACTCTATATTTTGAATCAGAAAAGTTGTTAAAATGTTTAATACTCTGTATCTTGAAAACCATGTACTTCAGGAACTATGTTTAGCTTTTTTACAGAATAAGCTCCACATCCTAAATAAATATATTTTGATATCTCAGAACTTATTTTACCAAAAAAACATGGTTTTATTAAAAGTTTCCTACACAAAAATATTATTATGTATGTCACACATTTGCAAAACGCAATTTATACTTATTAAGACAACCTCAAAGCTTCAAAACATCTTTTGTATGTGACAAACACCTGTTCCACGATACATCAAAATGACAAAATCCACATCAAAATGAACCGAAATGCTTTTTGGGGCACATAATTCCATTGTTGCCTTTCCCTTTAAAGTGTTGAGAAGATGAAAGCAGAATTTCCCCCAAAAACCGCAAGTAATGCTTTGCTAGAATCTATGCGGGGGTAGGAAATACTCCGTCCTTAGAGATTTGCGTTATGCAGGCGTTCAAAGCGAAAAAAGTGGCCGCTGAAAGGTTTTTCTTTTAAGGGTTGAAAAAGGTATGTGTGGACCGATGTATTCCATATTTTGAAATTAATCAATTTGCTATGGTGTTTTATTAAAAAATATATATAAGACTTGCTATTTATTATAATAATAAAGGAATTAATATTCTTAATCCTTGCTACGAATAACAATAATACAACTTTGAGCAAAAGGCTTTTTTCTTAATGACAAAAAAGAAACAAGAAAATAACTTAGTAAATACGCATACTAGGGTTGGTTTCTTTAAAATTACGAAGTATCTAGATAATTTGAAAAATCCGGGTCCTAATTAAGACGCGTTTCATCCTAGTTAGGATTGATCACATCCGCTATAACCACTGGGTCAGCAACCAATGACTGAAACATACGTTTAAAAAGTATAAACATCGGAGTCTGTGGCAACTATGCATGTACAGTTAAGGCTAATTTGTTGTTAGTTTAATCGTACACTCGAATAATTAACATTTACCCCCAAAAACCGCAAGTAATGCTTTGCTAAAATCTATGCGGGGGTAGAATAAACTCGGTCCCTAGAGATTTACGTTGCGTTCAAAGCAAAAAAGTGGCCGCCGAAAGGTTTTTCTTTTAAGGGTGGAAAAAAGGTATGGATGGACAAATATACCCCAAATTTCCAATTTAATCAATTTGCTACGGTTTTCTATTTTAAAAAATATGAAACGAATGATTTGCTACTGCTAATATTAATGAACGAATTTATATTTTAAACCTATTTTGGGCGAAAAAGCTCCAAAATAACAAAAAAAAAAAAAAAGAAACAAGAGAATAACCTAGTAGATACGTCAACTACAGTTGGTTCTTTAATATTACAAAATATCCAAATAAATTAAAAACTTTGGGTCATGATTAAGACGGTTATTGTACCCGCCATAGATAATATATTTGTCGGCAAATCTTTTGAATACGACAAAAACAGAAGCAAAATTCAAATATTTTTTATTTTCCTATAAATAAATAATTATATAAAACGTTAAAAAATACAACACATTAAAAGTATTATAAAACTGAAGTCAAAAATACGTAATAAAATAAACACAAACAATTAAAAAAAAAAAACAGGTATTCAAACTTTTAACTAAAAGAACTACTTCTCGAAAAACCGCAAAACAAACAATTCACATCATTTACTACGCTCAAATTAACCAGAACATTCCCCAATCCAGTTGCGCAACTAGCTACTAGTTTTTGAAGGGGTTCAAACCCCAGTTTATAGATTATATTTGCCAAACAACACTAATACATTTTAAGTTTCCAATAATTTTGAGGAGTTTAAGCCCCCAAGCCCTCCCTAGCCCCTCTCCCACCCTAATTGCGCCCCGGCCACCATTTCTTTTTAATTAGAGCTAGTAGATAAAAACAGACACTGACCGTTTACTTTTTCTTCTATTCACGAAATCTCGTTGAACATATGAAACCACAACAAAGCCATTGGGGGAAAGATGTTAGTCCGGTCAAAAATGGATAAGGGAAAATATCGGCTAATATTGATTTTTACTCAATAAGATGTTTTTTGGTTGTTTAAGAGCAGCAGGCATTTTTTACGTAAAGAAATGTTTGTAATTAAATAGATTTCTATTTATTTAAAAAAATATTTATGTACAAACATGTATGACAAAACGTAATATATCTCGACTAAATCTGCGGCGCATCTGAAAAAGGTAAACAAATATTAATGGATTTAAGAATACACGCGTTATCTACTCGGTAATATTGATCACATTTTCTATAAAGCACTGGGTGAGCAACCAATGGCACAAACATAACTTTACCGTAGTTCACAAGCCCCGTAACTTCAAAATTAATTAAAATTGAGCTTTTTGCATCATCCACTAACTCGACAATCAACAAACGTTTCCCGAAAACGTCATACTCCCAGTCATATTATTATAACTATAAGATCACCATTAAGTAAATATTTAACATTTCAAACAATAGGCTCAAGGATAAGTTTTTCTCCTGTAAATTTTTTTGCCTTTCGAGGTGGAGTCATTGGAATTAAAGAGGAGAATTCATAAAAAATTTAACCAAATACCGCCACTCGTTTTTATGAAGAAAAAACCCTTTATCATAACGCGTCGCTTTGTTTACTATCACCTTAAAAAGACTCCGATAAGAGGAGTAATAAAATTTTAAAGTCAACGTGGAATTGAGAAGTTTGTTACAAACGTTTACTAAACCGCGAACCAATGAAAAACGGTTTGTGCCCAAAGTCAGTCTATATAGGGTCGCGTCATTCGGTCATATTGCTTTGACGTGTTATGACGTCACAACTCCCATTTTTCGGCCATGTTGTTTAGTGCTGGAGATATACAGTTTATTGTATTAGTAGAACAACCGTTTACCCAACAGTTTTTAATTATTATTAAGTTGTAAATTCTTTTACTTTAAATAAAAAACATTTGGAATTACATCTTTCAACAAATATCACTTCCAAAACAATGCAAAATAAAATGCGCAAATTCTAGACGCCACTGGATTGATCATCAGCTTTGATTTTACCTAGTCTTGCCAACTATTCTCCGTGGAGTGTCCTTCCTTGCGTCCCCGACCCCGAACCGTCTAAAAGTTGAGGATATGTCGCAACCTTATTAATATAAACTAACCTTGGTTTGTGCCAAGGTTCAGTCAATAGCTGCGAATTGCAAAGTATGAGCGGGGTATAAAAACGAGTGAACGAAATGGATAGTTTTTAATGCTGATTCAAAGTATGTCCTATTTATTTGAAAGTATTAAAAGCACCAACACGAAAGTTTCAAAGCTTATTACTCTACTCATTGCTGTTTCTATCATCTGCTTAATAAGTCCAAGGACTTAGTTCTTGCTGGAATATCCGCTCATTGTCGGAAGAAACTTGTTTACGTCGTTTTGGTACTTCATCGTAATTTTGAACGTGAAACGATGAGAATTTATGGCTATTTGAGTAACCTACCTGACTTTAAAACTTCAGTCAAAATCTTGATTACCCATCTTAACAAACACCTTTTAAAGCTTTTAAAATAGACAAGGATAAATACAACTTCTAATATTTTCTTTTTTTTTATTTTAATGCCATTTTTAAAGATATAGAGCCAACTTTTTTTATTGAACACCTGATATATTTAATTAAAGTTTACTTAAATTTTACCTGTTTCTCCGCAATTCCAAGTCACCCAAACACAAATACCTTCCTCTTTACGTTGGATATAATATTTCAACAAGTAAACTTTCTCAGAGACTTTGAAAACTTTATATTAGAGTTGATAAAAACCTTGGGTCCAAAGAACATCCCTGCTTGCAGTCTTATAAATATGTACTATTACTTACCTAATATACGGTGGTTAAAAAAAGTTTTATCAAAAAGTAAACGCAAATGGGTTTGTTAGGAAGTCAGTTGCACTTAAAGTTGGGTCGTTTTAATAATTCTGACAAAAACTCTTTTGAAATGCTTTATATAGGTTTTTGCCACGCATTAGGTTAAATGTTTATTTTAGTAAAGTAAAATTAGGTATTTCACCTACAGATGCATCTCAGAGAATGCTATTACTAAACTGAAAACCAAATTAATAATCTTATTCTGCTGTCCAATAAAAAAACACCGTATGTGCATTTTTTTATAACCTTTTTAAGGAAATGACGTTTGAAGATTTGGCTTCATAAAACTCCTCTTGCCATTTACATAAGATATAAATATAAGGGGGTAACATTTAAAGAATATATTCTCAAAATCTTAAGTCGATCTGAGAAAACTCTTTAAGGTTATTGTTTAGTTTAGGAACCCCTCTTAACCATACGTACAAAATGGCAAAATTCATTTCCTTTTTAAGCATTTTTTAAATAAAATATCGATTTTTATTGCAACAATAGAAAAATTAAGCTAAGAGATTACGGAAAATATAATACGGTGTTTTTCCGTTGGACGGCAATATTTGCTTATAATCACAATGGATAGCAATAGACCCAAATCCCTTTTTCTTTAAATAGTGACTGAATGCTTTCTTTTATACACTTGTCTTTCGCTCTACGATTTTTTTATAATAATAAATCACTAAATTTCAAAATGACAACGTTATGTCACTCTAACTGGTATTTTTATTGTTGTTCATAAATATGAGGCGATAATAATGTAACAGTTTTTAAAAATATATTAGCCTCTAACTAGCTAACGGATTAATCGAAAAATCTAAAGTTTTTATCATGAACGTAGATTTGCATGTTCTTCAATAAACTTTAATAAAATTTTTCTCTAAAAATAAATAGGGGAGCCAATAATTGACTCCATTAAAAATTACATGGGATTTCCTATGTCCTGCCGGCATGCATCACCCGGTATGTGTGTCCTGAAAAAATACTCACGTTTTCTCCTACGGGAAAAAGTAATTTAATAATAAGTCAGATTTTAGTATAGTTAGGACCATATTTATTTCATTCTGAAAGCAATGCCGCCAAGTACACAAAAAATGATAAAGTAAACAAATCTTTCGAAAGCACATAGCCTTTGACAGAGCCTGATTACATATTTTTAAATAAATAAATAAAAATATTGCGAAAACACGTATCACGTACTTAAAAACATCCTCTTATTTCGTCTCTGGCGTGCCATAAAACCTGTAACGCGTGTCGTAGTCGTTGGGTTGAATATTTTTCCTGCAATAAATCATTGTTTACAAAAGGGATTTATTTGCTTTATCATTTTTTGTGTACTTCGCGGCATCGCTTTCGGAATGAAATAAATATGGGTCTAACTATAGCTGTAAATAGTCAATGTCAAATGTTCCTGTCACAGAAAAAAAACGTATTTATTATTTAAATATTGTTTACATTGACAATATTAAAAATATAATTTTTCCCATCGAAAATAGCAAATTATCGAAAGCGAAATTCTGCGAATAGCATAGCGTGCAGATAGTATCGTGAATAATACGCGAAATCAAAATGCTGCTTAAAATGCAAGCAGGATTCTTGTCTGGATATTATAAAGCGGAAAAATAATTTCCTGCTCCGAAATGTCGAGGGAATATCAAGCAGGATGGATTTAATCCTGCTGCTGTACAGGTTTCATGTTTTGAGATAGTTTTTTCTATCAATATTTTAGTTATTTTAATGACGTATTTACTTGTCCAAAATAACGGCAATTTAAACCCTAAATATTCCTTTGTTAAAATTAATGGTAGGGGAACCCAAGAGGGGATATCGGAAGTTACTACAGTGCGGCAGACTAATACACCGGAAGATACCTTGTACCCGATTAAATACCTCCACCAAATATGAGCCTCGTATACAGGGGCGATCGTACAAAATACAAAATATATCCATCAGTAATTGTCGAGCTCGTCAGATTAACATAGGTGAGTTAATTACATGCTAAACGTGGATATTCCACTAATCTGAGAACTTGATAGTGACGTAAAGAAAGCGAAGGGCTACAAAGTTGTAAAAAAACGTCGTTTTGTATTCTCAAACGTGGCTATTTTATTTATTTTAAAGAAAATAATTCAAGAATAATGAAAAATATACAGGGTGATTCAAAAATCGATCACAAAACTTAAGGGGGTGATTCTACTTGACAGAATCAGGGTAGAGCTACATATAATTATTTTTTTTTGAAAATATCATTCGTTTTCGAGTTACAAGCCAACTTCAATTTTTATTTTGGTTTTTCGTCATACTGCATTTATTTTTTAACCAATCCAGTAGATATTTGGCACACAAATCGAGCTTTGCAGATTCAAAAATTTTAAGACAAAAGTATTTTTTTAAATACTCGCCGGAGGGCACTTTACCTAAAACTTAAAATTTATTTACATCATAACTTTTTTATTTTGACAGATAAGCTGGGGGCGCCATTTTATACAAAATCAAAAACTTAAAAAATAAGGTACTCTTTATTAAAGTCGATAAACCTCACCATTTAGGCACCAATAGACATCAAAGTTTTCATCAATTTTAATCAAATTACCTACATACATACAGGGTGTCCAGTAACTCAACCGACCAACTTTACGGGGTTATTCTACAACATAAACTAATAAAAAAACTACATATAAACATATATCCTAAATGTCTTAGTTTTTGAACTACGACGTGTTAAATATTAAAATAAAAACTTTTTTTTACATTTTTAACGACCGTTAAAAAAATGCAGCTTTTTTAATCGTTAACATGAAGAAAAAGTACTCCATTCTAGTACACTACATAAAGTGTTAGAAAAAAGTAACTTTTTTAACACTTTGAAGCTTTTCTACACTTTGAATTAGTGTTTTGTTTCCATACCTACTACAATAAACCCAAATATCAATTTCTGCGTTGTTACAGTAAACGCGACATGAACTGAACCAAACGGTCAAGTTACCTTTGATTTCGTCATTATTTCTTTTAGTTCATGTGTCACTAGTGTTTCAAAATTTGACAGTTTGCGAATAAATTAAATACAAATTATTTAAAATTATTATTAATAATGAATTTGGATGACTTAGAAATTAAATAGAAATTTATACTGTTTTAGTATTATTTCTACAAAAAGTAAGTACATACAATTTTCCAAAATTAAATCACAACGGCATAGTTATGAAGAGGATAATTTGTCTTTTTAAAAACTAAGGAGGCTATGATTTTTTTGTTGCAATATGGCTGGGCTGCAAAAATTAAAATTAATAAGTTTAAATAAATAAAACATGTATAAACTGGTAATTTGTGAAATTTTTATACGGTCGTAGAAAAATATAGTATGTAACACATGCATAAAGTGTCTTTTCTTTACTCCTGGGATTGCCGCACTCGCCTAACGGCTCGTGCTGTCAAACTTCCCATTCGTAAAAAAAGTATTACTTTATGCACTTGTTACGTAAATTACTATTTTTGTTATGTCTTATACTTATTTAAATTAAATTACTCCAAAACATTTTATTTAAATCCGCTTTTGGACCACAAATTATCTGTTTTGGTGTATATGAAATTACTTATTTTTCCTGCTAGGTAAAAATAACACAAAAAAATTGTAATGCCTTATTTACTTACGGTTCCTTCTAATTACATACAGTTAGGATACCGTTTGGTATATTTTACTCATCGGAAACTTCAAAATAATGTACCACAAAACCTCACTCTTTATATTTTTTTGCAATATGGCGCCCAGTTGTCACCTTTGACATTTAGAGCTGTTATAGATTTTTAAGAAAATGCAGACTTTTATCATAAACTATCGTTTCAATCTAAAAATGCTTGTGTATCATTACTTTACTATTAATTTCTAATATAAATACATAATTTGTCCGAAATAACACTATCACTAACTATCACACTGCATCAAACCACCCACAAACCGCGAAAATTTGAATAATGAAGAAACCATTAATACCTACATAAGTAGCAGGGGAGGCCAGCCTTCGGCCGATACTACCGGCCACTTTAAAAACACAGCGTCGCGAGCACAACCAAGCAGAAACAAACGTCCCGCTTTTTAATTTTCGTCGCTTAAATTAAACCGCCGTGGGAGGCAAGCCTCAGTTGATCTTGTCAGTGCTCGTGTCACTTGTGTGTTTGTTTTTGTTTTGATTTAGTTATTCCGAATGGCGTGACAGGCCGAGACTGATTAAAATATTGTGGTAAATTGTTTTACTGTTTCTTCTTAATATTTGTGTATGAAAATGGCAGTATAGCAGTGCTTTTGGTAATATTTTTAATGCGTTTTAAAGTGTTTTTATTTCAAGATGTTTTCGATATTTTTGTTTTTTTTAAATTTATTATGAATAAGTTGGACGAAATTTAGAAAATCTAATAATATAGTCGATTAATTACTGACAAATAATTTTAATTCTTTATCCTATGATAATAAATTTTACATTAATGAAACTCTGGGAAGGCCTCAACCAAATTTGATTTCAATTAAAGCATCAGATAATCGATAAAATCGAGGATTTAATATTAGTTGGTAGAATAAATACGATTGGTTAACCGGCTCCATTAAACAAGAAGAGTTCATTTATATTAAATAACTCAAAGGACAACTCTTTTTACTTGTTTTTGTTTTTTTAATGATCAGTTTTATACGTACATATAACTTTAAATTTAAGCCATAAATGCGGCAATACACAATTTTTGTTTAAATTTATGCAAATCTTACGTATTTTGCTTAAAATAGGTGCCGTACCCAAAAAATTACCTGCCTTTTCTGTGTGTATTATATATACGCTTTATGACTTTAGCCATCCCTGTTCTCCAATGCACGAGCCGCCATATTCACAATGTAACTGCATTATAATTAAATTATTCTAAATTAAAATATTTTATTAAAAGCAAACAAAAAAAAAACAGATTTTCTTGGAAAATCCGCTTTACGAGCCACAAATTCTCTGTTTTGTGTATATGAGGTTTCCGGGTTTCCCTGTTAAGTCAAACGAACGAAATTGTTGTAATGCCGCGCCATTTAACAACGATTACTCCATGTCGAGAACAGTGCAATTTTAAGGTTTTCGGTTTTATCTAGAACAGTTGTAAAGTTGTAGTTGGAGTAGTTAGAAACAGAGTTAGGTCTTTAGTAGGTAAAATATGACAAAATTAGGAAAGATGGTAGAAATTAGATTTTATTATGTTTTCCAACAGAATTATTCCTTGAAGCCAAAAAATAGATAATTATTATTAAGTATGGATAATACCTTGAATTAAAACTATTTTTGTGTTATTTATATACTGCACAAACGCAGTATACAGCTTTGCAAAGCGGCAATGCTGCGTCTAGTAGGTATATGATCTAAATATTTAAGCTTATGCAACTCTAAATACTGACAAGGCCCCACTGGTGGTATAATAATAAAATCGATTAATATAGTATATGGCGCGCCTTTAATATTTAAGAGGTTTCTTTCGATTTTCCAGGATCTTACCACCGGATCCTTACTTGGTTTCAATGGGACCACCACGGAAGTACACTCTTTCGAATTAGAAAAAAAAAAAATTAAAAAAAATCGGTTCACAATTGACGAAGTAATCGGCAGAGTTGGGTAGTATTCGAATACTCGGTATTCTGAATACTATTCAGAATACATTTGTGCGGTATTCGAATACTATTCGAATAGATTTATGTGTTTGGTATTCGGAATTCGACAAAATACTTTTTTGGTCAGTATTCGGTATTCTTCTGATTCTTTGAATATTTCGCATTTGAATATTCTGGTATTCGAATACCGGTATTCAAATACCGATATTCGAATACCGTTATTCGAATACAGATAATCGAATACCGGTATTCGAATACTGATATTCAAATACCTATATTCTGGTATTCATATTCTGAATTTAAATACTTGTTTGCTTATTTTATGAATATTACGTTACTTTTTATGCATCTTAAGCGGGTTAAAACATGTTCGCGGTGGTTCTGCCAACGACGGGGTTAAATTTAATAAAAGCCATATATATCATTATTTGCAAACTAACAGTTTAGGAAGTTAGTTTTAAAAAATTTAAAAAAATTGTAATTCAATATGTTTTTAAAACTTCAACTGTTGTTTCTATGGTCCTAATAGGTAAGTAATTTTGAACAGATATACATTTATTTTTGTAAACAAAATAAATATACATTATTTATCTATTTTAACTACTTCGTGGTTTGGCTATTAAAAAAAAATAATAAGTAGCTAGTACAACATATAAAAAGTAACATTGCAAACTATGTTTTCTATGTATTAAACATTTTGCAACTAAGTGTACAGTGTACACTGTCCGCATATTACATTACAATTGTTTTTTATAACAAATTCACTAAAGCAAATCGACTTACACTTTTTCTTTATTTGTAATACAAATTCTCTATTTTTTTTAACTACAAATTTTTTTTTCAAAAAAGGTTAGACTAATATGTATTTATCTCCATTTTACACAAAAGGGATGTGTATAATAAATTTTATTATGTCAGTTTAAATTATGATTATCTGGTAGATCGTAGATAGTGTGTACATGTATCCCATTCCAAAAGTGAAGTCAATAGTTTAAAAAATAGATAAGTTATTTTTGGAAAATTTTGGAGACGTCTTGTATGCTTGAAATGATTAGTTTTTAAGCAAGAACAAGGTACGCCACTGCATTTTTGTTATGAAAAAACGAAGAAAAATAAGAATGAGTTGCTTTCTCAAGAGAAAGGAGGTTTTTTTGCTCTTCAGTATTTATGAATACCCAATCGTGGTATTCATGAATACCGAGTATTCGAATACTTTTTTGTAGGTATTCGAAAATATTCGGTATTCGAATACTTTTTTTACGGTATTCGTATTCGTATTCGAATACCAAATTTCAGTATTCTGACTTAACTCTGGTAATCGGTGCTTGTACACTAGGGTGTGCTAAAAAGTCAAAACATTTCTTTCTCACGAAAAAAATCTCAAATAATATCCACAAAAACTCCTGTTAGAAGCGCAGCACCAAAGTTTTAATTTTAAGAGGTTATCCATGTTTCTCTAAGTTTTTTTATCTAAATAACCTGAAAAACTGGTTTTTTTTCAGTGGATAAAGATTTCCGGAAAATTCGAATATTTAGGGGTTGCTGGGTTTATTTCCTGGAGTTTTGATGCAGTAGATTTAAAAACTCCACGATACTATAAGGATAGTTTCACTGAAAAATCTGGGTACCACAGGTCACAGGTGCTTATTTGCTTATTTTTCAAAGTTAAGAATTAATTAAAAATACTTTTATTACCTTCTGTGAGTAGTTTTACAATAAGGTTTTTATTCGAAGAACGGGTTCAAATTATAATTATATGCTAAAAATTATATGATATATTTATTTCTAAATCAAGCATCAAAAATACAATAGACGAAAAAATTTAAATACAATACGAGGTAAAATAAGGTGGTAATAAGAACACTTATAGCAAAAATTATAATATTACGAAAGTTAATTCAGTATTATGATTTTGTATCGCATTCAAAAATATTTAAGGTATGTATGTAACTAAATAATATATTAAATAAATTATTCCATTTTCCTTTCAAGCCTAAAGGTGGGTTTCACGCTCATGCAATTTGCGCGAATTGACTTGTGCATACCAATTTGTGCAAATAAATTGAGCATGTAAATGAAAATCGTTTACATGCGCAAGCAAAAACTCTTCTGCGATATTCTAGGATTTTTAACTTTCACTGCTTTTAATTTTTTAATTCAACAAACACTAGCTAATGCTAATAATTCGTCGTCGTACTTTATCAATTACTGATATTCTTAACAAATTTGTGCAAATGGACTTGACTGTAAAAACGATGTAATAGTTTAGTCTAATTTGCACAATCAACTTGTGCAAATTGCATGAGCGTGAAAACCCACCTTTAAGCGATTATTACAATTAAAAATATTTAGATCTCTGCAGTTTCCACTACACTTTTAAAAATAAATTATTCCTTATATATATTTTATCATATTTAAACTATTTAGTAATTATTTATTCGCACGCCTCTAAATAGACTCGATAATGCAGAATTATTATTTCCCCTGCCTTCTTGCGTCGCGTCGTCTGGCTTGTTTCAGTAAGCGAACTTTACAACAATTGGACTCTTTGTTTGACCTCCGGATAGTGCGGACGTGCGTAGAGGACTACAAAGTTCTTCCCGGAATGGCGGTTAGAGGTGCCGTACGAACGTTTTTACCTTCGGGAATTAAGGAAAGATTCACGCTAAATTGACGGCATCTTTCTTCTGGATCTAAGCGCTGTGAGCGAAGATTCCTATAAGCTGATGGTATCCTGTTTGGTGGTAAACACGAGGTATTTCTCAAATGGCGGGAAATAGATGGGCGTGCCAGGGGAACTGTCAGTAATAAAAGTGAAGGTTATAGGTAACACCAGTAGCAGGTCTTGGTTTGATAGCTGACAATTTATGCATTGCATCGATTGTAGAATTATTTTTGTTTTCTTTTGGAATTTCTGGGAGCTACGAGCTTGATTATCCAGATTTTCCGCCGACGAAGCCCTGGAAAGCATATTCCTGAAGGAGGAAAGTAGTGGATTGGACCTGAAGGGACCAAAACCAAGAAAAAAAAATAGAGAGAGATAGAAAACTTTACAACAATTGCAGTGTTATCAAAATCAGCAAGGGCCACCTGAGAGGGATTTCCTTGTTAGTGTGTTTTTACGGTACCTATGTTTTACCCATTGCTTCGTCTCCTTCTATTTACGTAAATAAAGAAAAAAATATTCAAAACTTAACCCATTTATTTTAATATTTCCCAAACTTTGTATTTGTATTTACCGTAGAAATATTTTTTTATCAAGCTTCGCGTCGCTTCTTTATCTCTTGGGACGTATTTTCAGCTTTGAAAGCGATGGGCCTGTCGCAAGTAATATTTTCGTGGAGGTTTTATGTCTTTTACTCGTAAAGCCTTATACATTTTGTGTGACATTTATTGGTCTATCAAAAAATGCATTGCTGCAGAACTGTTGCTGGATGTAAGCTTTGGACAGCGCATATTTTTAGAAATCAAACGCATTTTTTAATAATAAAATAGATAGGTATGGTTTTTAACTACACTAGTAAAACAAATTTAGGAAAAAAAAGTGGTTATATTTTGCTTAAAAATGGCCGTACTGAAATTGGAGGAAAAAACTAAAAATTAAAGTTTCTAGTTTTAAGATCCTATTCTAAAAAAAAAAAATAAAGTAACATGTACGCGTTTTATGAATTCCTACTACGCTACAATACCCTACAGTGCTGAAATGCAGAAAGATTTAATGGGAGCTTTTATTTTAGAACACTATAAAAATACTACTACGCGCCAGCACAAATATCGCGTAGGAATTCATAAAGTAGAACGCAGAAATCAGCCCTATAATTGATACGCATGTTGTAACCTGTGATGTTTTAAGTACCAGCAACTTTGTTTTTATATTTGGAATTCATGGCAACAGAAGACGCTTCGCCCCCGCCTTAAATCTTTTTACTTTACCGCCTTATTGCATTTAATTGAATCACACGGTTGTTTTCTTTTAGTTTAATGTGAATGTTAAACGGTTTATAACCTAAAAGTCAATGCGTCAATGTTTGTTTTTAAATAAAATGTTTACCTACAGTATGATTTTTTCCATTTAATTTTTCTTTTTGAAATGGCGCCTAGCTGTGAGTTTGACATGTATATCTGTCATTTCCTGTCTAAAATTTGGTTTATGTTGTCCCACTAAAGTCCTCAAATTTTAATGAAAAAATACCAAACAATTCAAAAGTTAGGAGATGAGGTCCTGAATTTAGACAAGCACTGTATAATGTTTTGTCAGATTTTTTGGCTTTGCTAACATCATTTTGTAATACCTCGTATCAAATTTAAATTAAAAGTTAAAATATTTATTGGCTTAATAAATAATAAATATAATAAATACTTGCTGTATAACCATAGTCAAAAGACAAAAAAAAATAGCTCAATAGCTAGCCAATAAAAATGTACAATTACAGAACTAAAAGTTTAATTTTAATATTTTTAAAAATAAAATTGTCTTTTACATGAAACCGAATATGTAATAACAAAATTCCTAAAAAGAACTTAACTATGACTTTTTCTAAAAATGGTTATGTATTAATTATCTTACGGTATTTAAGCTGTTTGATTTACTTTGACTGATTTGTAATGCTTTTGGGCACAGACCTTTTGTTACCAGGTTAAATTTCATTCGTATTAAAATTATGCGTTTGCATGCTTTTAAATTTCTGCCAAACTGTAGCACAAAATTTACGTATAGTTTAGAGTGGTAAAGGGAGGTGATACTGTTCGTATTTGCTACTGCGTTTCAACTCCATGAAGGCGCTGACACGCAGTAGGAATCCACAAACCGCTTATGCATTTGCATGCTTTTAAATTCCTCCCAAACTGCAGCACCGAACTCACGTAGGGTTTAAAGAGGTAAATAAAGGTGATACTGTTCGTATTTGCTACTGCGTTTCAACTCCATGAAGGTGCTGACACGCAGTAGGAATTCATAAATCGGAACATTTTTTCAGTTTCTTTTTTTGGTCAAAGGTTTGAATTTTTTTCCAACTTGGTCACTATATGGTTAATTTTCTTTCTTTAAA
Source organism: Listronotus bonariensis (assembly GCA_014170235.1). NCBI lineage: Eukaryota > Metazoa > Arthropoda > Insecta > Coleoptera > Curculionidae > Listronotus > Listronotus bonariensis. The sequence goes on along the minus strand of JACEGR010003016.1, from coordinate 79,408 downwards.
AGTTCGACACAACAACTTATTGATGAGATATGGGACTGTGAATGAAAAATTTGTTTGTCTTTAACCATCAATATCTTAGCAGGTATGTACCTCTGATGGTACAAGAAAATGAAGTAGGGTTTTGAAACCTTAAATAAATATTCTACAAAAATCAGCTATGGTTTTTTTATATATATTTTTTATTATTATTCTTTACATTAATTTAATTAATCAAAAAGGGGTTTTTGTAGCTTTTGGGATAATTAGGCGCTCAATTAAAAATATCAAGAAAACCAGTAATGTTAAGTATGCCTTTTACAGTTCACTATGCTACAAAAACCCCACAAAGTTTTGATTCAATCCATTAAGCCGTTTTTTTATTTGACCTTAAAAAAGGATTAAAAGATAATCAATCTTAGTTCAATTGATTATGTTTTTTAACAAAATTTTGTATAAAAAATTCATACATTTAAAGACTTTAATTAATAAAAATGAATAAAAAAACTTAAAACCATTTATTTAAGTTTTGTTACATATTATGTAAAAAATGGCCAAATGAATTAAATCAAAACATTATGGGATCTGTTTAAGCATAATAAACTATAAAAGGCACACTTAACATTATGCCTTTATTTTTCAAATTATTATAATGATTTTTTTTAAACCATAGCCAATTTTTGTGACGGAACAATTCCAGATTTTAAAAACATTCATGATTTTCTTGGGCAATCAGCTGTTGCTGAAATATTGATGCTTAAAGGCAAGAAGATCCTTTTTTATTCAAAGTTTCATATCTCAGCGAGAAGCATTCGTATCGAACTTCAAAAAAAAATTAAATCAAAGCTGAATAAACAATTTAATTATTATAAAATAGGGTTAATTTGCTATTTAGGTTTAATGATGATATCTCGAAAACAAAACGTTGAACCAAAAATTCTATTAGATTCGTGTAAGCTCCTCACAAAAGCCCCAAAATGCAAACACATTAATAGCACCGTGTTGTCCAATAAGTAAAGAATTACCAAAAATATTATATCAAACTCTGAAAATTATTTTTCAGGTATTATCAGTATTTTTTTCTTTAACACGTTGACTGCCATGTGTATATATATTATTCTCACAGAACTGGCCCTCCGCGCCATGTGTATATATATTATTCACAAGCAGCATTTAATTCCAGGCCATGGATCTAGAGAATATGCACACCTACCATGCGTTTCTTATGGGGAATCTGTTGGTGCGGCCAGAGGCGCACTTACATGTTTGCCGCCCGTAGGCTATTTTATTTTCGCCGCCCCCTTTCTTCTTCTTTTTTCTTTTTTCCTTCAGAAATATTTTTGAAGAGCAAAAAAAAAAAAAAAAAAAAAAAAAAGTCCTCACTTCCATTTCTTTTAATTATAGGTATAAAATTGAATTCGAAACCCAACAAAATTATTCATAACACATAATCTGCCGCCCCCCTAAAAATGCCGCCCTAGGCTTCAGCCTACTCAGCCTTTTGGTAAAGGCGCCACTGGGTGCGGCGTGGAATTAACATCGTATAAGTTGGTTTGGTAATATTTTACGATTTATGTTTTTTATTAATAGTTATCTGAAATGTTAAAAATAAATAAAAAAGTTTTAATCAATCTACTTCGGCACAGCGGACACGATCATGAAATTCGATTCGGCAGTCAACATGTTAAAGACACATTTTACAAGTTTTATTTTTTTCAGCAAGACTTTAATTTGGTAGAAACTCCCACAAGGTCAAGTTTTTTATGAATGGCTCTTTTTTTTACAACGCAAAGACCAAAAAACCTATTTTAGGAAGTTTTTATCGTGTTTATGCTGTGAACCCAAATAAACAGAACGTTTCCCCCGTCTGGATATCATATATTTTCAAAATACACTTAACTTTAAAAGTGTATTAAACTATATACACCTTTAGTAAAAAGAATACTTTTATCAGCAATACCTTTTTTTAAAAATTGCATTATTCGTTGAATCCACAAATGTCACATATAAAATGTATAAAGGTAAAGTATAAAAATTGTCCATAAAAATATTACGGGACTTCGAACAGCTTTTCGAACTGGAAATATATCCCGAGGGATACGACAGCGCAAGGCATGGCTTAATACGAAAATATGTCCACTCTAAATAGATATAGAGAGTTTGGAGAAATATTGAAATAGATTGGCATAGTTTGCAATTGATTTTCTGTGTTTAAGTAGTTTGTTTGTAGAATTTTGTTGTTAGATAATAGAAAGTTCCTAATTTATACTGGGTAATATACAGTGTATTCAAAAAGTCAGGAAACGCTCAAATATTTTAGTAAGTTTTGAACCAAATTGGACGGAATTTGGTACTTCAGAGTAAAACTATACTTTGAATTTAGTGTTTATATCCCCGATATTGCCAGATTTTCAGTTTTTGGAAATGAATTCAAAGTTTCTAAATTTAAATGAGATACTTTTATTTTAAACTAGCTATGATTCCCGGCTTCGTTCGGGAGTTGATATGAGATTACGTGGTAGTTAAAATAAAAAAATAAACCATGACGAAAAAGTAAAAAAAAATTATTGAAAACAATTGCAATTGCTCGCAGCGCCTTTCGAAACGCAACTCAAATAACCGTTGTTCTAAATGAAGTTCAAATACTTGACAACAGATGGCGCCACTACACTTAATTTCCAAGTTGAAGGGTTGGAAGAGTCCTTATATCTTTAAAAATACGCCCTTTATATATATATATAATGATTTATTCTTGGATTCCATCTTTAACTATACAATGGTATAAAAGTACAATTTTTCTTTTTAAGTAATATTTGCAGAAGAGATGTTTAGTTTAGTAAACATTATAGGTTTAAACTGCGTAGGTATTACCTGCCGTTTATACCTTGAAACTCTTAAATTGGCGCCTCCTCAGTTTTGACATAGGGAATACCTTAGTTCAATTTGAGTTTTTAAATATTGAAGTACTTCGTTAAAAATACGTTTATTGTAGGGTTTTTTGTTATTCTTGTATGCCTATTTTGGTAATAATAAATATTATTGTTTATCTTATCTAGGAATTTGATTTATATCAGAACTGTCAAGTAACCAAGTTAAAAATTTGCAATGTGTAAACGGTAATTCTCGCACTTTACAACTATTATTTTTACTAAATAAACCTTTTTTACTAACCTAAGAAATTGCTGTTATTTACTTCATTCCCCTAACGAAAATTAATATTTCTCACCCTTGGTAAATAAAGATAATAAAAACACCTTGGTAAATAATGAGAATAATTCTATAATTTTAACTTTATTATCAACTAAAAGGAAATTTATGTTAACAGTAAAACAAAATCTACATAAACCTCGGGTAAGAAAGCTATTATTCACCTCGCACATTATATTTCTCGGCGCTACGCGCATCATAAAAATGCTCGGTAAATAATAGCTCACTTCTCACCCTAGGTATATAATATACTATTTTAAACTATCAATACTTAAAGAGAAAATATAAACTTTTATACCATTGTATTGCAAAAAAGAGCAGAAATCCAATAATGATATAAAAAAATAGGTATCTCGTTTAAATTTAAAACTTTAAATTTATTTCTGCAAAACTGAAGATCTGGAAAGATCGCTGATATTAACAATGAATTTAGAGTATAGCTTTACCCGGAAGTACCGAATTTCTTCCAATTTCCGTAAAAACTCTCCGAGATAATGTAATGCAAATTAAATGTTTTTAAAATTTTCCTCTTGTCTCTGGTGGTCAAGAGTACGCTAGAGTGCTTCTATAAAAGTAAATTAATAACGTTTAAATAAAAATACAGAAGTATCTGGTTAATTTATTATTGATACACTCGCTTATTAAATGCAATTTCAACTTCATTTTCCCTGTAGAAACAAAATGTTTTTCTAACTTATTAAGGTATGATACACAATTCTTTTAAAATCTTTAATTTAATTTGTCTTTATTAAACATATCTAAATCACTGAAATATTTAAATAATATTTTATACTTTAAATAGGAAATAACAAATAATTTAATATACAGGGTGTTCTTCTTAGGTTGAGAAGCCAAATATCCAAAAATTGTTTTAGTAAATGTTGCCTAATAAGACATTTATTTTATACAAATATTAAGATAAAAACTTTACGAGAAATAGAAGCATAAAATTATTGGCTTAAAATTGACACTGAGTTTACCCATAAATAAATAGTTTTGGCATTATTTGAGAGGTGACCTTCAATTTAACCAGTGGTAAATATTTTCTACAAAAATTCGTATTACAGCAGGGGCGGTCATATCATCATTAAAGGCCCCTATTTGCAATTGGGTGTGATAAGAAAAAAATCGGTTACAAAGAATGTGGTATAATGGGGGGCATGGCCCCTCTTATGACCGCCACTGTATTAGAGTTAGCTTTCTTTTTAAAATTTTATGTATAACATTTTTTTTAATAATCAGTAATAACTGCCCAATCGCGAAACTTTTATAAAAACGATTTTTCGTAAAATTACTTCTAAAGGGTGTCTCAACAAGAGCGCTGGATTTGAATTTGCCGCCATTTTGTTTGTGCGAGTAATTAAATTTTTCTTTTTAACAGCTGTCATGTACATACCACGCGATTAAAAGTTATGTAGCACTATTTAAACTAACAACGGTTAATTATTGTGAAAACTCACTACAAAAATGGGAAAAGCTTTGCGGAAACAATGCGCAGATTACGTGTAGTTTTTGGCCGCAACAATACACCAAATGAGTCGACAGTTCGCCGATTAATTAAAAAATTTGAGACAAAATTCACATTGATGGATGAGAAGACCCCTGTTCGTCGCCGTCCTTGTCGATCCATCGAAAACAAAACCGCAGTTAGGGAAAGTGTGGCAGAGAATCCAGGCACTTCCATTCGGCATCGTGGTCAAGAATTGAACATTACCAGAGCCACTTTGCAACGAATTTTAACAAAAGATCTATATTCTCAAGCATACAAGATTCAACTGACGCAAGAACTGAAAGTAAGGGAGCATGAGCAGCGCCGTGGATTCGTTAATTGGGTGTTGGAGCACCACCAAATTAATGTGGATTTTTCGAAGAAAATATTTTTTTCCGATGAGGCACATTTTCAGCTAAACGGGTATGAAAATAAGCAGAACTGTAGAATTTTGGGTAGTGAAAATCCTCGTATGATACTGTTTGGTGCGCATTATGGGCTGGCGGATTGATTGGATGGTATTTTTTCGAATATGCAGCTGGAAATGCGCTAACTGTTAAAGGTGTGCGGTATCGCGAAATGTTAACAGAGTTTTTGTGGCCTGAGTGGGATCGAATTAATGTGGGTGATCTGTTTTTCATTAAGACGGCGTGACCTGCCACACAGCCCGCGAAACGATGGAGTTACTGCGGGCCAGGTTTCCAGACCGTGTCATTTCTCGGTTTGGCGATCAAAATTGACCATCAAGATCCTGCGATCTAACGCCGATGGACTAATTTCTTTGGGGTTATCTTAAAGATAGGGTGTATGTGAACAAGCCGTGAACAATTTGCGCCTAAAAGAAGAGATACGGCGCGTTATTGCTGAAATAGGGCCACAAGAATGCGAAAACGTTATCCATAATTTTATGAAGAGAATGACTATTTGCCAGAGGTCTCGTAGTGGCCATCTGCCGGATGTAGTATTCCATGTTTAATCGCAACTATTCCTTTTCATGTTGAAATATAAATACTTGCTTAATTCGAAAAGGAGTTGTGTTTTTCATGACAATCAAATCCGGCGCTCTAGTTGAGACACCCTTTATATACAAATGACCGACAGAAACCATAATTCGTACAAGGTTTTCATTTATATTTTGCCGCCCACTTTTAACTATTACTAAGAAGGATAAAAAAATGTCCAGTATAAGAGTTTCTTACTTTTCCATCTATTATCTTTTAGGCATAAAAAGAAACAAATGAACAACAAAAACCCAAGAAAAATGAAGATAGTAAACTTTTTTAAATAGGACACCATGTATATTATGCCACCATTAAAAAGGTCATTTAAAAGGCTTGTTAAAAATACATTTGATATATTCATCTTTAATAGTTTCGGAAATATGGCCATTTAAATCTAACTATAATTTCCATTACACGTGTCGTAGGTAGGTATAATGAAAATTATATCTTCTATTTTTCAAAGTTAGGTGGTTATATTTCGAAAACTACTAAAGATAGATATATCAAAGACCTTTTGAATGATAACACAATATACAGGGTGTTCCATTTAAAAAAAGTTTACCTCTTTATTTTTCTTAAGTTTTTGAATTTAATTTGTTTCTTTTTTTTGTGCTCAAAAGATAATAGATAAAAAAGTACAAGACATATTTTATACAGGACGTCTCTTTTATGCTTGTTATGATTAAAAGTGGGTGGCAAAATATAAATAAAAACCCTGTATGTACATGCGGTTTGGTTTTCATTTTTAAACCCGCAAAACCTAAACACATTATAGAAAATGACCTGGAAAGAGCTCATAAGTAAATAGAAAAGTTTTTTAATTATCTTTTTAAAGTCAAGTTGACGGACTCTCCCATGCAATCTCCGTGTATTCATATTTTTGAAACTTTTTAATTAAAGTAGCTCTTTATCCTAAACTAGAAAAAGAGTAGCGTAGTAAATAAATTGTTGTTTGGTATATTTTTCTTTGGTGAGTAACGATTTTAAGGTTTTCGAGAAACTTAAATATATAGGAATTATAACCATGCTTTTTGACTTACAAGGTGTTCTCTACATTGAGTCACTTATTTAAATACTTTGTGGGACTACTTATAAAGAAAAGGTAATTAATATAAATTGTTTCCATAAAGGCAGTTTAAAAAGTATTAAAAATTTTATAATGAAAAACGTTTTTAGCAACTGTGGCCATAAAAACATCCAATTATTTGTTTACAATTAAAACTGGGTATAGTTTACTTGTTACTTTTGCTCGTTTTTTTGTTTGGTTTTAATCAAATGTGCAAAAGTGCCTTTCTGAAATTATTTGTGAATTTTACTAGTTCTCTGTACTATAAACAGCCCAACTTTGAGAACATCCTTTAATCAATACAAAGTCTTAAAAGTGACAATCTAACCCCTCTCAACTTAGTGGAAAAGTGCTTAATTTAAAAGATACAGGGTTTCAAAAGTTAAATCTGGTTTTAGTTTTTTTATACACAATTTTGTTATTAATAGCTGTATTGTACTTTTTTTTGCTAGAGGAGGTTTCGGAGGTAAAAAATTAAATCTGCGCTCATTTTTATTGTACAATTTAGAGGGCGCCATCTACAATATCATGCAGGCATTTTAAAACAAATACCTTTTTAAAGCCACTCTGTATTTAACTTGCGCATTGATAAAAAAATATTTTTTAACATTTCAAAATAAGATGCTAATCTTAAGAGTCTGAATTCTTAGATAAGACACAGCTTTTAATAAACCGATATCCTAAATGTCTTATCTTTTAAGGTACAGAGTGGTAAAAAAATCGTTTTTAAAGATTTGCCACCCTTTATCTCATAAGCTAAGCCATTTAGAACAATGGTTTATTTTAGCTATTCCTTTTACAATTACCCAAGACCCAAAAGGTTTCACTTTATTCTGAAACACCCTGAATGGCTTTTAAAGGTAAAATATGTGGATGAAAAAGTATTTATAATTTAAGGTTTATTATCGAGTGGCTTAAAAAAGTAACTTCGTTAATAATGTGTGTAAGATACCGTAGCGGGCGCACTCTAGAATTTTGAATAAAATTTAAGCATATCTAGTTTTTTTAACTTTGAAAATTTTATACCTGTTGGTTAAAGCCAATAAAATTCCTTGATTTTGATAAGTTGCTATGACGACAAACCTGAATTTTTTGAAAATTTTTTTAGTCACGAGAGCTAGCTGCAAAATTAATAAGTGATAATTTCCCTGGCTGGACTGCTGTCACGTGCAAATGCCAAAATAAGAATGGTCTCTTTACAAATAGGATAAGAGTAAAAAATAATTATCTACCTTTAGAACCATTCCTTATAGTTCTCTAAGTATAATCATTTATGTTCAATCCCCAATCTTCTAAAATACCAGCGAACTTTACAACAGATGATTGTTCTCCAAATGTGTGTTTTCCTTTTTTACAAAAGGCCAAATATTTTTTCGTACCATTGACTTTAATTTCTTTGTATTGGACGGAATTGAATTGTGCATACCTTATCTTTTACTACTATTTGACTATCTTTTTCAAAACGCGATATTTTTTTTTATATTTAACAAAAATGAAAGTTTACCAGGTACCCAAGCAGCCAGCTGACGTCATTATGACGTCATTTTTAAGTCATTTTTGGTCATGGGACGTCATCAGACCAAAATTATGATGTCATTTTAACGTCATTTAATTGACGTGTTTTTGACGTCGTTAAAATGACGTCTTTTCGCCGTTATTTTGTCGTCATCTAGCTCATAAAAATTTATTGACGTTATGTTTAGAAAATCCGCTAGAAAAATTTTGTGACATTACATGATTCGTGTCAAAACCCAACCGAAATATCATATGACAGAAAAATAAGACTAATAATTTTACAAAATTGAAATAGAAAAAACTCTACCGATAGATGGCGTAATAGACAATAAACTACTACGTTTATTCAACATCTTCGCTTTTTACCGCCTATACCGTACCAGACCAAAAAAGTTCGAGATCGGTCTGCGGTTGGTGATCTCAATTAGCTTTGAAAGATATACTTTCGGCTAGTGTAAAAATCTACATCTCCAGGTTGGACAGTGTTTCGAGAGATACGACCTTGCATTACTTGCTTGCAAGGAAATTGCAAACAGTAAGCAGTTTTTTCATATTTCAATTTTCAAATAAAATATCATATCATTTTAGCTTTTTTAAAAAAGTCCATGCGTCAATTTTTCGTCATCTTAAAGACGTCATTATGACGTTATTAATGGGACGTCTTTTGTGTGTGACTTAGGAAGGTCAATTTAACGTCATTTTGTCGTCATCTTCTGACGTCTTTGCTGACCAAATGTGACCAGAAATGACCAAAAAGAGACGTCAATAAGACGTCACCTTGCTACTTGGGTACGCCTTTTAAATTTGACAATCAAACGGGTAAAAAATTAATGTAAGCTTAAATTAATCTCCGATTTTTTTTCTCGGTCGCGAATTTTTTTAAGAAAATTTTTAAAAAATTCGCAACTTGAAATAATTTAAGCTCTAGGGAGATTATAAGTGAAAATTTCCTCTTGCCAAATATTATGACAATACACCAACAAAATGATTTATAGGTAATAAGTTTTAGATTGACTTTTCGAAACTATCCACTATTGGACTAAAGTAAATTGGGTTAGATCCTCATAAATTTAGCCTCAGGAATTAGTGATAGCATTTTTTCTCTCATCTTCTCAAGACACCCTGTTTAGACAAGATTACTTATAAAGTATTTTTTCGACGAAAAAAACGTTTTAAAATTTTATATTGTAAGAAAAAGAATTGAGACAAAAAAGATTTTTCTTCTTTCGGTAATAATCATGTTCGTCGGAATGGAAGCGAACTTGGGGATTTGTCACAAGCACGGCGTCGCTGATCATTTAACACCGAATGCCGATGCCCGGTCACGGCGATGTTTCTTTGACAACTCTGTGATCTTAGTTGTCGGTAAAGGAAAGAACCATCTGCATCAAAGATATATTAAGGTATTTAGTTCCAGAGTTAACTTAAATGGTTTCGATACAGTTCGCCATTTATTTTAACTCATTAAGTACGTTATCTCCCATGATACTAAAAGGAATAAGTGTTCACACCAAAACCGGAGAAAAACAATTTATAGTATTATTAAAAGAATCGTTTAATCAACACTTTTTAATTATTGTTAAGTAACTTTTTCAACGTTAAAGCAAAATACATTTGGAGACACAACTTACAGAAGAATAACTTTTAAAACGATGAAATACAAAAAGCACATATTCTAGACACTAATGATTTAATCATCAGTTGACAAAGTGTGTTTTTCCGCAATTGCTACTAAAATTAAATGTACATATCACCTTTTTTAATTTGATGCATTATTTTTACCTCTTGCAATTCTTTTAATAATTACCATAATATGTGATTGTTGTCAAAATTATTACAGAGTTAGAAATAACGCAATTTTTGCTTGTTATAACTAAAAGAAAGTGACCAAATATGGAATACCATTTTGTTTTTTACACATAATTTGCATAAACTTTATAAATAAAAAACTTTTTGTAGTAATTATTAACAAGCATATATTTGTCTTTTATTTTGTAAACATTTTAAGTTATATTGATCAATTTTAAATATTATTTTTATTAAAAACTAAACTTATTTAACAAGAAACTCTTTGGAAACTTTGCTATAACATAGAAAGCAACAAAAATAATTAAAAAATCACCGATTCAGGCGTCAGACTCTGGATCCAACGCAGTTGTTGTGCCACGAGCCCACACCAACGCTGTGAGTTTCTTACGCTAGGTTGGCAAGAAACCTAAATATGAGGGGGAAAGGAAATACCTTTGCGGGCAGCAGATTTCACCATCTAGATACACTAGGGATAAAAGAACGAACAAAGTGGGCAGTTTGAGTGCATACGTGTGACATCACGAGTTTTTTCTATTGAGAACTGCCGTAATTGGAGGAACTATACTGGACAATTTCTCAGAGCAGAAGCCATAGAAGTACCTATAAAGAAATCCCCCACAGGCCGACGATGAGCGAGAGAAAGAAGCCTCTCTGTATGTAGTAATGTTCATTTATGAGATGAACAGCCCTTTTTAACTTATTTCTTGTCTTCTGATTCTTTTCTTGCTCTATCAGAAGCTTTAAAAATGATCAAAGAACCCAAATATGGAATAGTCCATATATGACATTAAACTAATTTTTAATTTTTTTATTTAAGAAAGAAATAAAATCAAATACCGTTACCAACAACAAAATATCTGAACTATCTCTAAAAGTTTATGACTTTAACTTTAACTTAACAGTATTTCGTGCACTTTTGGTCAAAAAACAGCAGCCTGTAGAAGGCATATTCGAGCTCCAAAGCAGCCTACATACAGGACACAACTCAGATAAGTCCAAAACACCTTATCAAACCCCTTTTAATTTTACATTTACAGTATATATCCTTTTCTTAATTTAAAATTAATAATCAGGCTTTATTTAAATTACATAAAATCTAACAAACTTAGATTAAGCTTTCACTTGAATAAGCTTATTTATTTGATATTTTAATTTTTTAATATGTAATAGCAAAACGTGACTGTACAGCGTAATATATTAGGTTTGCAAACTTAACGCTAAAATTTACACCCATAATTGTACTTAAATTCTTTTAATATCACAATTTTAAAACTAATTTTCTTTTGATAAAAGAATATCGTAGATTTTAAATAATATGTTTTTATTTTATGTTGGGCACAATTTTCTTTTTTGGTTTGTCTATAGAAACCACCTTCTGTAGTTTATCACTATTTTAACAAATTTCAATTTCTTAATTAGTGATAAATTACCACAGAAGGACTTTTAAGTAATCAAATAAATATTTATACTGGACTGATACAGGAGTTGTAAGGAATATTTAAAAATAAACCCACTGCCTATTGCCACGACTAACAGAGAGCATAATATAACATCTCTTAAATTAGGCAATCTCATTATAACCATTTAGCCAAAGTAACGATAATATAATATACAGGGCGTTTTGTTAAGAAAGTCCCTAATGATTTAAAAAATCACTGTGTTATTACTTTAAATTAAAAGTCTATGGAAACAATATAGGTACGCCACTAACTTTTACATAAAATTCTCTAAAACTTTTAAAGTACGATTTTTTATCTCTAATATATGTAAGTTACAAATGCCTGGCCAAATTACTAAAATTTGAAAAACACTCTGTATCTCTAAAACGAATAAAGTTAGCCATAATTTACTTTTACCATTGAATTTGTTTCAAAAAATTGAAATCGTGATTGTGCTGTTAGATTTGTTCTATCTCTTTTATAGCCGATTCCCACCTAGGGGTTTTAACCCGAGGTTTTCACCCCGAGTAAAAAGTCTTTGACTTTTGACGATTCACACCCGCAAGTCATGGATAAGGGGTTTCACCCACCAAATTAGGACTGGTTCTAATAAACCCCTATGGGTGACGCCTTTTGACAAAACTCCCTACATAAATTAACGGTTGGTACTACCAAAAGTTGTGATTCGATTCAAATATGCATGGATATGATTTTACCTGTGTCCTTGAAAAAACCCCGACATTCAGCTAATGGGTGACGACTAATGCGCCATGGGTGAACATCCCTAAGTGGGAATTGGCTTTTAGTTAACGCTCTAGAAAAAAAAAAGTCGCCACCCTGCAGAGTTGGGTCGAGTACTGAAATTTGGTATTCGAATACGAATACCGTAAAAAAAAGTATTTACATGCCGAATCTTTTTGAATACCTACAAAAAAAGTATTCGATTACTTGGTATTCATGAATACCACGATTGGGTATTCATGAATACTGAAGAGCAAAAAAAACCTGCTTTCTCTGGAAAAAGCAACTCATTCTTATTTTTCTACGTTTTTCCATAACAAAAATGCAGTGGCGTACCTTGTTCTTGCTTAAAAACTAATTATTTCAAGCATACAAGACGTCTCCCCAAATTTTCCAAAAATAACTTTTCTACTTTTTAAACTATTGACTTCACTTTTGGAATGGGGATACATGTACATACTATCTACGATTGACCAGATAGTCATGATTTAAACTGACATAATAAAATGTATTAACCTAATACATAGAAAACATGGTTTGTAATGTCACTTTTTATATGTTGTACCAAGTTACTTGTTTTTTTAATAGCAAAACCCCAAAGAAGTTAAAATAATTAATTTAGATATATTTTTGTTTGCAAAAATAAATATATATTGTGACGTTAACATTTTGAAATACTACTTGACGTCACTTGGGCAAATGTACCATATGGAACTATCTTCTTGGGACCATGAGACCGGTGGACCATCACAACTAACTTCATTTTTTTAAAATCAATTTAACTTATTTCACTAACTAAATTTAGTACGGGCATATCCCTAGGGATAGCCCGTACGGGGCTGAACTTAAACTTTAACTTTATAGTTTACTTCACTAACTAATTGTTATCTGATAAACAATCAATCCCCGTCTTAAAATTTTGTTCTCTTTAAATATTAAATTTTTCAGTATTTGTTTTTGCATTTCTAGGCTACTCGCTTGTTTAATGTTTTTGTTTTATTATTATAAGAGTAACCTAGAAAATTGTTTGATTCATACTTTTTAAACCTTGACACTTCACGTATTGTTTTATGTACCAAATTTCCCAATGTTAAGTAACCCAATTATATTTAAATTTCCCAAAAATGTATATTTTTAAAATTCCCAAAATGTATACTTTTTTATACTAGGTGTTCACAATATATCTGTTCAAAATTACTTACCCATTAGGACCATAGAAACAACAGATCAAGATTTAAAAAACATATTAAATTACATTTAACATTTTTTTAACTAACTTCCTAAACTGTTAGTTTGCAAATGATGAAATATATGACTTATATCAAATTTTACCCCGTGGTCGGCAAAACCACCGCGAACATGTTTTAACCCGCTAAAAAGTAACGTAATATTCATAAAATAAGCAAACAATATTTAAATTCAGGATTAGAATACCAGAGTGTAGGTATTTGAATATCAGTATTCGAATACCGGTATTCGAATACCAGTACTCGAATACCAGTATTCGAATACCAGTATTCAAATACCAGAATATTCAAAAACGATATTCAGAATAAAGAATACCGAATACTAATCAAAAAATTATTCCGTCGAATACCGAATACCAAACACATAAATATAGTCGAATAGTATTCGAATACCGCACAAATGTATTCTGAATAGTATTCAGAATACCGAGTATTCGAATACTACCCAGCTCTGCCACCCTGTACTTAAGGTATTTTTGGGATACTTTTATTATCAGCTCCGCAACTGAACAATAAAATATAGATAAAGTATGGTGCAAACGTTCCACAGCCCCAACATATTGAATAAAAGCATTCTTAGCACTAAGCGTGATGGATTGACGCCATCATTGTGTACACCACGAATTACTCTAATTCCACGCGACAAAGGTGTGACATGATTTTTATAAATTTCTTGGAACCCGGAAAAGTATTTGTCAACTTGATAAATTATTTTTTTGTCCTATTTATAGTGAATAAAGCAGTCGTATCACTGTGCATATTAATTTATAATAATTAACTTTATAAAGAAAGATTGAATTAAAATTATTTAACCATAATCAAAAAGTATTAAAGTACGAGGGTTGTTTGAAAAGATCGTGCAAAGTCCAAGAGATGGCGCTACTGGCGGGTAGAAATTAGTTTATAATAATATAATCATAAAATAAGTTCTTAACGAGGCTCCCACTCTCTTTGTTTGACCTCCGGACAGTGCGGACGTGCGTAGAAGACTACAAAGTTCTTCCCGGAGTGGCGGTTAGAGGTACCGTACGGACGTTTTTACCCTCGGGGATCAAGAAAAGATTCACGCTAAATTGACGTCATCTTTCTTCTGGATCTAAGCGCTGTGAGCAAAGATTCCTATAAGCTGATGGTATCCTGTTTGGTGGTGAACACGAGTTATTTCTCAAATGGCGGGAAATAGATGGGCGTGCTATGGGAACTGTCAGTAGTAAAAGTGAAGGTTATACGTAACACCAGTAGTTAATCATTGCATCGATTGTGGAATTATTTTTGTTTTCTTTTTGAAATTTTTGGGAGCTACGAGCTCAATTATCCAGATTTTCCGCCGACGAAGTCATGGAAAGAATAGAACGGGGCTGCCATGCGTAAAGTGATCCCTTAGACGCTCCCTAAAAATGTGAATTTTTTTAATTAATAACGACTAATGATTTGACTTTAACCAAAGACAATTTTAGTTTCACTAACACACTAACACCTTAACCAAAAATTTACCATTGTTTTTGGTGTCTATAGTGAAACTACAATTGTCTTTGCTATATAATTACTTTTATAAAATTATTTGATTGATAAAAGATGCACCCTTAGTTATCACAACCAGTACATAATATAAAGTTAAAGATTTTTTTATTAAACGTATTAAATATCTTTATTTCAAAGAAAAGCCAAATAATATTTTGTTTATAAAAAAGATAATTTATCTTTTCTTTTTCATTAAAACCTCTGTATTGTAAAATCCTTGTTTTTCCCTAAACCATAAAATGTTACTTGGTGAATTTTACACCGACGCACAGTGCGTTAAGAGATAGAGATTTCGGGACAAAAATCGTATCAGTCTTATTGCACTAGATAAGTTTTGTTATTGTATATAATTTAGTAGGGTACCATGCTCTGAATATACAGAAAGCAATACTGTAATATTATTATACAGGATAATAAAAAAATTGAGTCCATTTACTAAAAAAAAAACAGAAATACGGTAAAAATTTAAAAACTTATTTATAAGCTAATTTCATTAAAAGAAAGTGTATATGAACAAAGGTCTAAAATTGCATAGTTTTTAAGATAAAAGGCTTTTAGTTCTAAAATAGTTTTTTTTTATTAACGTCGTAAACATCCCTCATCCAATTTTAATAAAATATGATAATGTTATTTGTAGCACTAAGGGGCTAATTCAGCTATGACTTTATTAAATTTCTTAAGTTTAGTGGCGTCTCAAGCGGCACCTAAAGAAATATTTCTGACAAAAAAATGTACGCCAGTGACTATAATAAAAGTCTTGTATTTTCTTTCGAGTGGGCAAATAGATACAACTTTTTTGTTCCTTATTATTTTTCGTATCTTGCTTAGTTTTCGAGAAAAAAATATAATCCGTTATATTGGATTGGATATTCGTAAACTACTTAATAATCATAATAATTTTTTTCTTTTGAAAATAACTTTTATATTATTAACTTTTAATTACGTAACAAGATTAAAATACAAAGTTAAATAATAATAACATCTAAACTAACAAATTTGGGCAAATTAAGTGTTTTAAATTTTTTTATTTGTTTCTTGTGTTTTCGGGATCTCTTGTAACTAAAAATTAAATTTCATAAAAAGGTGCAGATAGTTGCAGCTAATTAATATAAAAAAATATTTGTTTTCGCACATCTATTAAACATACATTATTTTATTAACTAGCCCTGGAATGTATTTAAAAAAATCGAGGTTGCTATTATACAGGGTGTTTCAAAAATGTTAAGGGTATTTTTAAAGTTATCTTTAGCCTTAACCTTAATTTTTTAGGCAACCCTGCAGCAATACCTTTTTTTAAATGCTATATTAAACTATATTTAATATCATATAAGAAAGAATTGCCCAAAATGATAAATTTTTTTGCCATATTTCAAAAAATTATAATGCGATTTATTATAACAAATTGTAAAGTGTCTTTATGACTTATTTTTAGTCATGACTTAAGCCAAGGTTCACCTTTTAAAGCGTAGAAAAAATATTACGACCATTTCTCATAATGTTAAAAAGTATGTCATTTTAGGCAGGGTGTCAGATAAAATGACATAATAGTTTAGGCTAAAATGGCACATATTAAGGATTTTATAAAGTAAAATCATATACATAAAATAAATTTGAAACTCATTTCAAATACAAACATTTACCATTTATAATATGTAAATAATCTTGACTCTTTTTAATATAACAACAAATTTCACGGAAAATAGAGACATTTTGCACCTCTTAAAATAACAGACGTTTTTGGCCTCCTTATGGTTATCATTATTAAACATAACGATTACGGCAGCAGTTTTAGACAGAGATTTTGCAGCCTCTTTCAAGAAATTTATCTTGCGTCTGCGCTTTCGACACATAACTATATTTTTGCCTGTGGTTCACCGATTTTAAGTTTACGAAAAATCAGTACTTACTTTTATTCTCCATAAGTTATATATTGATATTTTAATATATGCAAACAGTTCTCTTGATTTTGTTTTTAAAGTAGATGTAAACAATACAGTAAAAGCAAAAAAGCAAATCACAAAAAATAAGGTTAGGTTTGGTAGTAGAATAAAAAGCAAGTGTGCCAGAATGTAACATGTAAATTAATTACTGATTTAAAACATCCTTAAAAATACAAGTCCGTTTTAATTTCTTTACACTATTTTATTTTTCTTACCGCTATGGATTTTTCCATAATTATTCGCTATGTTTCAATAATATTTTAATTAATACGGTATTAAAATTTCAACCTTCTTAAATATTTGATATTAAAAATTCTACAATTCGGCAACCACGCAGTTTACCAATAACGATAATGATAACGATAAGCTCTTTGGTATTCATCCGTAATTAAAGGAGTCCAGTATGATTAATAACGATAATGGATCATGTTTGCGTTACTGCGCAGTCTCAGAATAACGTTAACCACAACGAAATTGCAAAATAAGAGGTGCAAAATGTCTCTAATATCTTCGTTTTAGGGAGACCAAGCGCATTCAGCACAGCACTTTAAACAACCTTGGCGTGTAGAATTCAATTTATATTTTTAACACGTGTTAAAGTAGTATGTCATTTTACACTTATCATTTTACCCAAAAACGACAATTTAGCAAACATGCTTTAATTTTGAGAGTGTAAGTAAACCTATAGTTATCATATCTACAAATAATAAACGTAGCCAAATTATCGTGTTTCAATTAAAAAATACCCAAATTTGTAACAAAACTATGTAAGAATTATTTTGCGGTTGGTGAATTGAAAATTTAACTTGAAATGGGGTTCAAAAAATCAGGTACCTGTCACATGTACGGTAATTTCAGTTCCAACTGCAAAGATCGTATTACACGCTCCAACGCGTTTAAGAGATCGCTACTAAGGCGGGAAATTTAAAATGTATGAAGTGTGTCATTTTATCCAAATATGCCATTTTAGGGCAGTTTCCCCTAGTTTTTATCCGGTAAACAGATGAGTGCATGCCACTTCCTATGCGGATCGGGTGTACTCGAGTTGCTAGACGGCGATAAGATAATAATAAAATATTGAATTTGAGATTGTTGAGTTGCTAGTAATAGATGAATAAGTTGCTAGAAAAAGATTGTTGAGTTTCTAGACGGTAATAAACACAGCAATAAAATATCTTGTAAAGCGACTGCTTTATATAATTTTTCTGTTTCGCTTTATTTTGCATTAAAACCCACTCATTTTATTAGGTAACGTACATATTTTAATTATATATTATTATTATTGTAGTCTTGGGTTTAATTGGGGAATTAAAAAAGGCGTTGCTTACCAGGACTAACCATAAGTGAAATAGTAATATTATATATTTAGTAGTTTATTTCTAATTTCCTAAAACTGTTTTAATTACCATATGCGCCGGACGCCGTACCTACCTGCTTTACCGCGCGGTGTCGAAATTTCTTCTAACATAATTTGACCCTTAGATTACCCCACAACCGAACACAATTTGGTGTCGAAAGTTCGCCCGCCGATTTTTACCTGACTGCAATAAGATCACGTACTGGCGTATTTTCCACCGTATTTTAAAAATTTGGATAATTTTGCAAAAGTTAGAATTTGTCTATAAAATTTTATAATATTCACGGTAAAAATGTAAAAAGCGAATAATCTTTTAAAACTCGATTTTTTATGGGGTCCAACAACAAAACAACTTTTTTCAGTTTTTATATACAGGGTGTCCCACCGGGAACTGCTGCGATCGATTTCTCAAAAAGTAGACTTTGGAAAATTATGAAAATTAGGCAACATAATAACGTCAGTGGGGGACAAACGCCTAAAATATTTTGACACTTCCACCACTTCTGGTTACACCGGAAGTCAATGCCTACTTCCTTTTTTAAAAGAAATACCCTATATATTATTTATTATTTTGATTCTGCGTAAAATTTTAAACATATTTTATGTATAATGTCCTATATCTATGTAAAACCGTTTTTGACTTACTTTAGATTTTATGTCAAAAATGACGTTTGCAAGCTATTACATAACCATTATTTTTTTCGAAACAAAAGCCTCTAATACAAAGTGGTGTTTTTTGGAATAGACATCCTTATACAAACTTATCCTTATTTTTGATGTCTAATAGGATAAGGTAAAAAAGATGGGAATTTCCATTTAAAAAATTATCTTTTAGGGTTTTTGTCGTTATAATTTTTAACGATTATTTTTGACCACCCTGTATTTATTTATTGTCAAAATATTAATACGATCTACTAAAGTAGTTCTTTCTTTATGAGAAACCAAACCCCACTTTGTATTAAAACCTTTTGTTAACAAAAAATAATGGTTATGTAATGGCTTGCAAACGTCATTTTTGACATAAAATCTAAAATAAGTCAAAAACGGTTTGACATAGGTATAAGATATTATTCATAAAATAGGTGTAGAATTTTACGCAAAATTTAAAAAATTAATAATATATAGGGTGTTCCATTTAAAATAAGGAAGTAAAAATAAGGAAAAAATCAATTCAACAATCTTAATCTGTTTTACCTGGGTTCGTCTAGCAACTTGAGTACACCGTTCGGATCTCAGATCATAAATTATACCAAAATGACAACCGATGTCTAGAAGACCAAATATTTACAATTAATTCTAAGTGAATGACAATACTCGATGTTCTAGCACTCTCCCAGTGCCACAATGATTGTTTTGTTACACTAAACAATTCCATTATTTAAATTTTTATGATTTGTCTGTATTTTGCACATAAAGACGGCGTGACGGCGCTTTTCTCGGTTTGCAATTGTATGGTAAACACTTTATCATAATTGAGATGTAATTGTCAAATGACAAGTGACATCGCATCCGGCATAAATGCGTGACTTGACGTTTTTTAGAATATTTTATGGGTCGCTGTTTCTTTGTTAGTTTTAAAAGAAACATACAGGGTGATTAAACAAATCTGCACAATGATGAGGTTAATAACATTATAAAGCTTTATAGTTAGGGATTAGGGGTGTGCGAATAATTCGAACCTATGAATAATTCGTATCAAATCGAATATCAATATTCGATTCGAAACCCGAATCTAATAATTCGTAAATTCGAATTATTGGTTAGTTCCCGAATAATTCGAAAAATTCGAATATTCGATTTTTTCGAATCATTACGAATAATTGTAGTAATCGCGAATTTTAAAAATTGAGGTGAGCATAACGCGATAACTATCGAAGGTTTTATTTTATCGAAATGAAATTTTGCACACAGGTCAAAAGTGGTCCCGTTTAGAAGCCTATTGTTTTTGGGTTTATTCGAATAAATAGAAAAAAGTTAATTACGTTTTTGTAGGAATAAATTTACCGATTTTGAGACTTAATAACTCGAAAAGGGTTTCACCAATCGTCATAGGGTTAGTAGCATATGAAAGGGCCTCTTTCGGACTCAAAAGGTCTGAACGGTTTTCTATTTAAAATGTTTTATTTTTTCTGAGAAATTTTTAAATGAAAAAAAAGTCAAAAATGTTGAAATTTTGCATGTTTTTATTTATTTTTTCTTCAAATTCTGACCTTGAATCGAAAAAATGCGAATGCTATTAAATTCTTTACAAAATGTTCTATAAAATAAGATATTAAACATAACCCTAGTATTTACACAACGTGTTTTATAAAGCTTGAATTTTTTTTGTCAAAAAATGGGACATTTTGTTACATTTTATTTTATTAAAAAAAAAACAATTTGAGCTAAAATTCTAAAATAATTCTGGCCTATAGTCCAGTACTAATACTACAACATAACAAAATTTCAAGTCGTAAGGGTGCATACTTTTAAAGATATTAATTTTTAAATTTTACTAAAAAATCGACTTTGACC
Source organism: Listronotus bonariensis (assembly GCA_014170235.1). NCBI lineage: Eukaryota > Metazoa > Arthropoda > Insecta > Coleoptera > Curculionidae > Listronotus > Listronotus bonariensis. Next base: position 58,586 of record JACEGR010003016.1, on the reverse strand, counting down.
TAAAATTGTAGCTTTATTTATTAAAAATATGAAAAACTTTTGCGCCATTCGTTTGATCGTTTAAGTGCCTGTCAAAAACATCTCTACCATTTTATTTTACGATAACTGGAAATGGGTATATATATCATATATATATATATATATATATATATATATATATATATATATATATATATATATATATATATATATATATATATATATATATATATATATATATTATCAGCTGCAAAGGATACCGTGGTGTCATCAGCAAAAAAGCCTGTTGTTTAATGTTTAAAAGATCATTTATGTAAATTAAAAATAAAGTTGGACCCATTACTGATCCTTGTGGTACTCCAATATTTAATACACTCTCCGCCGATGACACCCCGTCAACCCTCACAACCTGCACCCTATCCTTTAAATAGGATTTTTATGAGTTCGGCGCTCTCTGAACTAAACTTATACTTTTCAAGTTTCTGCAAGAAGTTCATGGTTGACCAAGTCAAAAGCCTTGCTCAAGTCGCAGAAAAGGACAGAGCTAAATTGTAGCTTATGAAAAGACTCTATAATAAATGATATAAAATTTAAAAAAAAATCCAAGTCATTACCAACAAGCTAATTTTTCGTGAGTAGCTTCATTTTAAAGAGACGGCCAACTTTTTTCCTTACAACAATTTTTGTGGGTGGTAGCATACAGGGGTAGCAAAGATTAAATATGTTCATTTGATAAATATCAAAAGAACAGGATGACGTACCTCGAAATTTGTAGAACAATGTGGGTGTTAAATTATATAAATATGATTTAATCCACAGAAAAAAAATCAGCTGGTTGGTTCGTATGGGTAACGACATCGTTACCTATACATGATAGTGGTAGGAAACTCTTTGATGAAACCTTACATTTTGTAGGACCAATATTTTTTGGTTTATTTAGATTATTATCTTAAAAATGAACAGAAAAAATACCTGTTTATAATAAATTTTTAATATCTGTCAAATCAACACATTTAATTCCTGCTACCCCTGTAAGCTACCGCCAACGAAAATTGTTTTAAAGAAAAAAGTTGGGCGTCTTGTCAAAATAAAGCTACTCACGAAAAATAAGCTTGTTAGTAATAACTTGGAAAAATGATGCAGTGACCCCTTACTATTAATAAATAATTTATTTATTTATATTATATACAGGATTTATTTAGAACACATACCAATAATATGACAAGTTTTTAAGGTTTTTTTCTAAAGCTCCTTTACGGATATGTGCCCTTAAGAGACGTCGCTGTTTTTTAATAACTATTGGTTTAATCTTATATGTCGCAAATTTTCATTATCAGATAATTTAAATTTTCGTGAAAAGCATTTTCAATAAATTTTATGCATCACCATAGGAAAAATACTGAATTTTAAGAATATAGAACAGTATACATTTAAGTATACTTCCATTTAAAATATTAAACCTGCCCTATATATTTAATAGAATGTCAAAAAAAAACAAAAGTTGCCTTTTAAAAAATGTATTTATGCTAAAGGTATTCGCGTTCAAAATGTGTTATTATCACCCTGTAGTTTTAAAAAAATTACTGTTTTATATTAATAAACACAACTTAGTTTCAAAAAATACCAAAAGTAGTCCTGGTCACAGTCAATATTAAATGGGTCACCAGGAAATTTTTTGCCCATGTTATTAAATGAGTATCAACATCAGTGCAAAAGATACACATTACACAAGACTTTTCAATTACTAATAGGTTGCAATTTCTTTAGAAATTAATTAGGTTAATAAAAAACATTGGGTCTTACATCTTTTAATAAATATCACTTTTAAAACAATACAAAACAAAGAGCACAGAGATTTTGAACGCTACTGGATTGACCATCAGCTGATTAAATAAAGTATCTTTATCCAGTCTTTCCATTTCTTTTCTGTTTTTTTTCACTATTTCTGGTATACACATTCAGCTAAATAAAGAAGTTCATTTAAAGGCAGCTAAAGCAACAAAAAGCGGGACCAATGCATCACGCATAATAAAGTTAATGCAGAAAATTGTAACAATAATAAAAATTGGAATATTAATATTAAATTTTAAAATTGTCTTGCCTAAAGAAAAAAATATAAACTTGACAACCTCGCAAATATAATTTTCTTTATGTTTAGCAACCTCTTTGCACAAAATTTGGTTCATTTATATTTGACAGTTGCTGAGATAATCCACCATTCCAGTTTTTTCTTCTAACCCTGTACTGTATTTTAAAATTTTTAAAACTTTATGTTTCGCGTTAAAGAAAATATACCTCAGATGGATATTATTTTTCTTTTCATACCGTATCTCGTTTAGAAATGGAAATATATTTAAATCATTAAAAACCTTTTGTATGATATATACGTCACTTTCTTTTATATTTTTACGTAAATGGTAAATACCGTTCGTTTCCCACATCATAATCTTTCATGCAATTGAATTCGAAAAGCGTCGATAGTTGCTGATTTTTTTCATTGCGTGACGTTCGGTTGTTTTTAGTATGGTTGCAAATGTTAAATAAATAGGTCAATTTTTATCTTTTGTATGGTAAAATTAACAGTGTGTCCAAGAAGTTAAAAAAATCTTAAGTATCTCAGATAATTTTAAACCAACCAAACTTTAGGTAGTTTAATTACATAAATACACAAGCTGAAAAAAAAACTAGAGCTCAAACTTTGCTGTGCCAAGAGGGACTAGCCATTTTTTTTTTATTAGAAAAGGGGTGTTAAGTATCACTCGTTTTTAAAGCCCTTTAATTCTTTACTCAGCGCCACTTTGTGTTTGAAAATTTGCCCAGCAGTTCCAAACAAGTTTTATTGGAATTGGCTTATAAGTCTGGAAAGGATGGGTCGATTTTCAAAAACAAAGTGGCTTTAAGCAGCAGAGGGTCTGGTATATTACTCACCTTTCTACTTAAAAAATGTAGGTGCCCCCTTGACACCAAAAATTAGTTTTTCTGCAGTTTGGTCGCCTAGTTTTGACTTTAGATTAATGCCTAGCGGGAAAAATACGTGATCGAATCTTTGACCGATACCCAGCATGGATAACTTTTTAATTTTTCGTGGACCTGTGCTATTCATGACAAACTTATTTAATATTTACATCGATTCGTAAGAAAAGTTTAAAAATATATAAAAAGAATTAAAAGGGTGTAATAGGATTATTAAAAAATAAGGCAAACATGTAAAATAAATAAATGTTCATTAAATGTACCACTGCTTTTATTTTTTTTTGTGTATTATCTAACTGCAACCATTGATATCACAGCCATATTTCTCGTCATCATGGGCTCTCTCTGGCATCACATTTATTTTTTGACCTGGATCATTGGCAAAACGTCGACAACTATCCTTTTACCGGCTTTTATTCTTTTGGACCTAAAACCAAGATTGAAATGACCAAGTTACCATGGGGTCTTATTGCTAGTTGATAATTTTTGGCTTAACTTTAAACATCTGTAGTGTCTTTATCACTTATAACATCGGTTTACGGTTTTTACTATTCGATAGGTATAGTTTTTGCCTTATTATTAAAAATTAAATTTGTACCCAGATTGCTTATCATCAGGGTTAAAATCCAATTTTATTCGATAATTTTCAAATGGGTCTAGTCAAAGTATTTGCGTTTGCGCAAATTAATTTGGGTTTTTAGCATAAGTATCTTACACATAACGGCTAATCCCTTAACCACGTGATTTTTGACATATGACAGGTGACAGCTGAGAGTTGGCAAATGATAGATGCTATTTGACGTTTGACAGATAATATCTGCCATGTGTTTAATTTGGCGATACGCAGGTTTCCTAAAATGCACAACGTCAGAGATTTCAAGATGTATCGCTCCACCGGTGGATGGTAGTTGCAGATATCCCATCTCTCACTACTCTTTGATTCTATTATAAGGTTTTTTTACTCTTATTCTAAAGAATTAAAGTTGTACCCAAATGGTTTACGATCAGGGTAAAAATCCTATTTTAAACGATAACTTCCAAATAGATTTAGCGTTTGCGCAAACCAATTTTGTTTTTTTAGCACAAGTATCTTACACACAAAGGTTATATTTCTTAACCTCGTGGTTTTTGACATATTATGAAAGTTGGCATCTGACATTTGACATATGACATTTGACGTTTGACACATTTTGGAATTTGAAGAAGTTTTTCGTTTGATTTATTGTACCTGGTTTTGAATTTGAGAATCTCGGTTAATTCATTTGCCTACCTACTAAAAAATCTTTTATGCAATTTTAAAAAGCGTCGATTCTTTTCATACATATTTCGTCTGATAAAGCTCGGCAATAAAGGGCTTAGAAGCACGCAATTACATTTTTAGCGTTCAATGGAAAATGAAATCCGTTTATGCCTAAGTTATTTGTTTGAATGGAGAAACACCACTTTTTATCTCTGATGAATCGTTTTGCTCGTTGCAATTTTCGTACTTAATCTAAGTGCTCGGAATTTTGAATAGAGTTGCAGATGTTACGTACAATATTTTTCATTTAATTGAAATACATGTTATTTGTTGTTAAATAAATGAGTTTTCTTATTTGTTTTACAAAAAAAGTACGGATTTAAATATTTTAAATAAAGTAGGGTAGGGCGGGCCTAGTTGAGCATAGAGGTAAGTTGGGTCATCCAAATATATCAAAAACTATCGACCGTACGCAAACGCATCAAATAGCGTAAAGAAGGGGTTGCGCAAGAGGAACACATCGCGTGACCGCCAGTGGTGACGCGGCGATCGAGAAAAGTACCCCCACGTATTGTTTATTTTGTGAATAAAAAGTATAATAATTTTCAGACAGAATATTTCGTCTGTGATAGTTAAATAATATCCTTTTTCAATCAGGTAAGTGTCATTCTTTAGTAAATTTATTGCAGTTTTGATTTTTATAAAGATACTGAATATAATTCTATCCGTTTTTTAATAAATTCACTTTTGCTTTAAAATTTCAGGTTGGGGTTAGTTGAGCTACAGTTGTCCACCTAACCCCACGATTTTAACAGAAGTATAAAATGATTTTTTATTTTTTTAAGATACGGACTTATAAAAGTTCGACTACTAGAGGTTCCTATACTACTCAAGACTTATATGAGGCTGCATCCCGTACAAGCAACAAAAGAAAACGAGCTGACCTATCTAATTCATAAATTTTTTCCGGAAATATTTCTACCATACCCAAAGGCTGGTCCAAGAAAAGGAGCCAAATCACAGACAAATAATATCTATTTAATATATTTTTAAAATTATATCAGCAATATTGATAGTTGCATATAAAGTCTGTTTATTAATAGAAAGTTTAATCTTTAATTAATGCTATAATAAAGTTAACTTGGAGTTGTTTTCATTTTTAGTTTTTTTAACCAAATAAAAAATTACTTTGTTATGTTTTAAATGAAGATTTAGGCTCCTAAATGTCCTAAATGTTTTTTATGATTTGTATAAGCTATGTTAATAATAATTATACAAATATTCAAGTTTAAATTCAGTAGTTAGGCTAAGGTAGGTACGTTGCAGTTTTATTGATGAGATTTGTTGTTTTGTGACTATAGGATTATAAATATAAAAAGCAAATTGTCAAAATGTATTTTTATTGTAAACCTACCTAACATTAAACCTATAATTTGGCTGTACTTTCTAAGTGCTCCACTAGCCCCATACCCTTGCTCAACTTACCTCACCTATGGGGTACGTTGAGCATACCTGACTATCTACATTAAAATAGATGTAGCTCCTTAATTTAGCTTACTAAAAAGAAGTTACTATGGACACTATTGCTAAGAAATAAATTGCCAATCCATCAGTATGCATCATAAGCCATTAAGACATATTGTTGAGGAGCTATAACCGATCAAGTGAAAAATTGCTCAACTAGCCCCGCCCTACCCTACCTTGTATAAAAGCGTGGCAAGTTTATAAGCATTGAGTGAAAATAAAAAACACTTTAAATCTAAATGTCTTTTTCTTAATTAAAAAAATACATTCTTTAAAAGTTAGTAAATAATCTCCTACTACAAAAAGCTACAACTTGTTTTGGTAGTTGTCATCGTCTAAGATCCGAATAGGAAGCGACCTACCAAATAAAACTATTTTAAGTAAATTAAATATAGTATTTAAACGAAGGTACTGCTACAGGGTTGCTTAAAAATTTATGGTCAGGGTTATGTTTAAATTATCAAAATAACCTTAAAATTTTTGACGCCTCCCAGCAAACACTATTTGCCGGCAATATACATTTTTCATATTGGCATTGATGGTAAAGCATTGGCAATTGGTGGTAATATTATGGCAACATCTAATACGCATTAGAAAGTCAACCCTAAATAAACACTCAATTGCCAATAAATTTTACATGCAGGCGAATTGCCGGCAAGCATAGAAAAATGGCGGCATACCAATCCTGATTAAATAAAGCATGCCTTTTTGTTGCAGGCAAATAAATATTGGATTTTTGAAGGCAAACTTTTCAAACCATATTATTAACATTGGTATTTGACTAACATTAGAGCAATTTTTTTGATCTGTTTTATTTATAATGGCAGCTAAACAACATTATTTTATCTTTTTACATAATTTAAAGAAAATGGTCTTTTCATAACATTTTTTTATTGTTACAAATCATGCAAATAAAAATTAAGTCAAACAAAATGTTTATTATGTATTTTTAAGAGAATAAAAATTCTTATGCTCGTGGTTTTCTAGCTTTTTAGTTTCTTTTTAAAGAAAAGAGTTGTTTAATAGACATAATTAAGTGTATTCATTACCTAATTAGTGTGTGTTGTGTGATTAATTGGTGATGGCTAGTCGAGAAGGCGAGTTATTTAAGTTTACTGTTAGGAGCTGTAAACATTTTGTTTAGAACCTTTTAAGTTTGTAGTTACTTAAAAAACTATATCAAATTAGGGAGTTGCCTTATTAAAAGTTTTAAAGACGTCTTAATAAAAATATTATATATATATATATATATATATATATATATATATATATATATTTTTTACATTTAACTCCTTTAAAATATTTCTCCCTATGTTTTGGGTCTGAAAATTGAGTGTAAGTGTCCCTTGAATACTTACTATTTTAAAGTGTTTTATTTTAATTTACCTTTTTTTTTTTTTAATTTTATTACATACCTTTAATTTTTTATGGTTTATTGTTACTGTATAAAAATTTATATTATGTAATTTTTTTAATGATAAAGTTTTCTTGCCTTTTTTCTAATTTTTTTCGATTACAAGATTCTAAATATGTTATTTAATCTTTGGGACATTCAACTTATGAAACTTGCAATACTTATTTATTAATAAATACCATTTTCCTAAACGCATTTTTCCTCATAACTTATGATGGATGCCATCACAGTATCTAAACATGTGGCCCACTAACGGCCAATTGCCCACTTTCGTGTCTTTTTGCCAATAACTTATAAATGATGGATGCCATCATCCTAAACGCATTTTTTAGCATAACTTAATAATGATGGATGCCATCATCCAAAACGCATTTTTTCATCATAACTTATTAATAACGGATGCCATCACATTATCTGCAGCACGTGACCCAATAACAGCCAATTGTCCACTTTCGTGTATTTTTGATACCTTTTGGTAATGCCAGTAAATAAAATGTACATGGCCGGCAAAAAATGTTATATGGGATCCTGTATTACGGCAACCCGTATTTTTTTAAAATACATTCTAAGGCTAGTTATTAAAATACGTATGTTTAAATAATGCAGAATGTAACAAATAAATAAAATAATTTTTCAAAAGTCAAAATTTAAAGTAATTTTTCAAAATTGAAAATTTAAACAATTTTTCGTTCCTTTATTTATAAAATTGTAGAAAAAAAGTGTGATATACTGGTATTGTCATGTAGAGTAAAAAAATAAAATAAAACTTGGCATTATACAGAGAGTGTCAAAAATTTTGGTGTATCTTCTTAAAGCTGAATAGCTATAGCCCTGACCATCATTTTTTAGGCAACCCTGTAGCAAAAACATTGTTTTTAAAGTATATTTAATACAAAACAGTTTTTATTTGGTAAACAGGTGGGTGGAGCTCACTTTCTATTCGGATCTTGGACTGTTATTATGTGTTAAAAAAATCTTCAATGCAGAAAAAATCTACCAGTCGGTTCAGTTGTGTCTGCAATTCAAGTCTAAATAAGTAAGAACTTAGGTTTTGTGGTTTTATTCAAATCATTCTAGACGCTGACTGCTAATCATTCTATGTTTTATTTAGGTTGTTAGACAATGATTTTTTTTGAAATTTAATGCCCTGTTTTCAAAAGTGTTTGTTTTTAGCCGAGACACAATTGTCCGGGAGGTAGCATCGTCGGGAAAAAAAAATTAGGTAGGCTGATTTTTAAATATGTTGTTCTTCCCCCTCTTTCTGGTAGATCCTAGGATGTCTGGCTGGCGGTAGCGGTTGCTTTGGCACCCAGCTGTGCCCTTGACATTTAGAGCTGTCATTGATATGTTAAAAAGTGCAGACTTTGGTCCTAAATTATTGTTACAACTTTTATCAAAATATACCGAACGGTTCGGAAGTTAGAAGGGGGTTTGTATAATTAGCAATAATAAAAATGTCTGGCAATAAAAATATATAATTGGTAAACCTATCTAAAGACAAGAAATTGAAAATTAGGTTTATTAAAATGTTTTTAAAACCTTGGATTATTACCTGTACAGGTAGGATGCGAACTAATAAACGCAACCACTACCGCCAGCCAGACATCCCAGGTGCCCTATTCCACTGTTCATAAGCGCCTTTTTGTTTGCGTTTTATAAGTTTTTTCTTTATTTTCTCTAGGCTCTTATAAAAACAAAAAGGTCTTCGTTCGTGATGATGCCACCTTCACGAATTGGCGGACAACACCGCATTAAAATTTAAAATATGACAGATTTGTTAAAGTTAAGCGTACTTTTATCTTATGCAAACTCATAAATAGTAAAATTTGATATTCAATTTTGATTTTATTACTAAAGTTAAAACTTATTTAAAAGAATCCACTGATCTTTGCGGCGTAAACTAGGCTATTAGTCAGTAGGTAGCTAACCCCCAATACACCAAAGCAATCATTTCAGGTTAGAAAATTTTATTATTCCCATTTTATGAAAAATATTAAATTCGTTGAAAATGATGTTTTCCACTGTAAACAACGTGTTAAAAATGCTTTGGTTTATTACCAAGTAGTAGTTTTCTTTATCTTAATATAAGGCATCAAGTAAGGTAGAAAAAAGGTGAGTTTAAATATCGTATATTTATATTTTGTATTCCTTTAAAATTTTTGATATTTTTAGTTTCTAACAGAGATTGCAAGAAAAACCTAGTCAACCAAGGAATTTTAGGTTATGTAATGACTTTGAATTTTGTCAGATGTCAGATGGTAATACAGATTTCTGTTTTATGACCGCCTGTTTTGAAAAACAACTGAAGGTTATTCGTTCGTTAAAAAAAAACAAGTGAAAGTTATACGTTCTCGGAACGTATACGTTCAGCGAACGAATGAGTTTAATTTAGCAGAATTGAGCCCCAGCGTCTATCCAGGAGAGAAAGGAGAACAACATATCAAAACATCAGCTGACCTGAAATTCTTTTTTAAAAACGTTGCTACCTCCTATACTACAAACCAAAAATAGGGTAATTTATGTAAATACTCTTTGCCAAATTAGTTCTAGATACCCATTTTTATTAGCTGATTAACCATGTTGGAACATTGTGTTTCCTAATTTGAATCGCTAATTTACTTGTCACTCAAAGAAAATGGCATGACAAGTATCTATTTTAATAATACATTTAAAAAATCACAAAAAATGGCATGTTTTATTTGAAGTAAGAGTTATTTTGTATCTCCCGTTCGGAAAATATTTTCTAACTTAACAATTTTTTTAATATTGTTTTAAAATATCTCGTTTTAAAAAACAAGTGTCGTCGTTTCTATACCTTTTATTAACAATAAGACGTAAGTATGGTTACAACAACGACAAATCTTTACTTGTCAATGTCTCGATGTAAATCTCACAAAAGTCGAAACTATACTAACTTCCGGAGATTAGCTATTGCCCTTTTATAGTAATGTGGAAACGTCTAGAATGTTGAAAAAATATCCCGTAAATTCTATAGTATAATGAAAAAATATAAGTGTTTAATGGATAATTCGAGCGTTTTCGGAAATCTTCGAAAGCGATGAAAGAACTTGGAAAAACTAAGGTAAATTATTTAAACAAATAAATAAACTAAATTGAATAATTATAAATCTTACAATTTTCTAGAACTAAACACATTTTTAAAGGTCTGTAACAATATTTTAAATTTGGAAAATTTACTTTAAAGTAAAAAAATCCAGCCAGTTAAGGTTAAATTCGGTTCTTTTGCCCCCAAGTGAATCTAACTCTAACCTCATCAAAAATGAGTGTTTGTTAAGCTTTATAACGGCCGTTACCATAAAACATTTTACGATTTTAAAACGTGCAGCCGTAAAAAGCAACAAATGAGTAAAAATTTGATTTATTTGCCATGGCTATAAAATTAATATCGGCTTGCGTAGGAACGTGTTTCGATTTTTATGGTAAATGGAGGATGAGTTAGTTACATTTTATGATCAAATAAAAGAAATACGCTTAATTAAAATCCGCTGTATTTTTATACAATATTTGTTATTTTACCGTATAAGTGACGAAAAGTAACATAAGAGGCAGTTTATAAATACCGAAATATTGGTAAGAAAAAGCTAATATAGTGGAAAGCTTAGAGCTTATCCAGGTAAGTTCTTAAGGGATATCTAAGGGTGTAATATTGTTGGGCATAACCGAGTTATTAAAAAAAATACCATCCTCGGAATACTTATTTGGAATCGCTAGCGAAGGCTCTATAGCACATGTGATCCGGCCTGCTGGGAAAGTAGGAAAAAACTGCACAAAACACAAAACTTAGGTCTGTTAACCAAACTTCACTCCTATCACCATTACGTATATTAATCGTCTTTATCTTTTAATATACGGTGTGAGCCAAATTAAACTTGCACACTTTTTAACTAATAAAAACTTTTTATCTGTTGCGCCTATCTTTTTCATTCTTGAAGGGCCTATAGGTAGATATGTTTTCTCTAGGTTTGCCAAATTTTGGTCAAACAGATTTAGACAGGACTGGACTTACGGGACTTTTTCCAAAATGATGCATTTGACTTCGTTGCAAAAAAGTTAAATTTATCCACAATTAGGCTAGTACGTTTATTTTTAATTAAATTGTTGGTAAGTTTGGTCAGCATCCAACTTAGTAACCATGATAACCTCAGATTTTAAATTTTTAATGTACACTAAAAAAAGTTCCCTGGTAAAAACAAGAGAAATGCATGCTTTATGGGGCGCACCCGTACTAAATTTACTTAGTCAAATAGTTCCTGTAGTCTTATAGTGAAAGAAAAGATAGTTTTATTGTCCACCGGTCTCATGGTTCTAAGAAGATAGTTCTATATGGTACATTTGCCCAGTGACGTAAAGTAGCCCTATATGTATTTCAAAATCTTACGTCGCAATACTAACTAGTATACGTTTGTTCTCGCATATATATTTTATTTCAAATGCTTCAAGATTCGCCGAAAATTCAAGTGTTAGCAACGGCTGTTTTGCGCCAGTGTTCTTAGGAATAATTTAACATTTTCCACCAACTCCTCGGATAGTAACATTTTCAAACACGCCAAAAAAGCAAATATGGAGTAAGATTAAATAAAAATATTTTAAATTATATTTTAAATTTCTTTTTTGCACTAATACCAAAAAAAAAACACAAATAATGGCGTGATCTAAAAATTAATGTTGAAAATCGTCTATAGCGAAATCGCTATTTTATTGAAAATTTGTTTTTGCAATATTTAAATGCTGTAAAAATTAATTTTAACATTTTCTATGGTATTCTTTACTGGATGTTTACAATCTTTGTTTGGGCGGTGCTCACAGCTTAATAAATGTATTCAAGTTTAGGTAAATTAACCCTTTAATGTTTTTAATACCTAAGCATGGCACATTTGATTAAAATTAAAAGAGGGATATCAGAAATAATAATAAAAAACAGATTAAAAAAAAAAACTTTAAAACCCTGTAGTTGGACAAAAATAAATTTGCATACCTATGTTTTTAAAACTTTTTTATATATTTTTAAATGTAGAATCTGTCTTTAAGTTTTCTGCAGAAATATTCTTAACAGCCTGCTTCTAATTTAAAACTTGCATTTCACCTTGTATTGCATATTTCTGTCTTGGAATTGATTGATGATTGGCAATCATCTACAATGCCAAAAAGGGTTGACATGCCAATAATAAATATCCCTAGTTGGGTATCGGGTAACTGACGTATAGCCACATTCAAACGGCTACCTGATGACGTCCTCCCGGAAATTAAACTGTGACGTACCCATAATTAAAGGCCAGCTACTGCTGGTCATATCGCCCGACATAATGAAGCTCTGTGAATGGCTTTAGCGGGGTTAAGCAGTGTTGCCAACGTTTTAAATAAATCTACTTAAAAGATAAAAAAAAGAGATCTAACATGATAGAGTAAGAACACGTGAGCGGCAGACCTTCGGCATTTTGTAAAAGCTGAAAGTGTGTCAGCGCATGCTCCCAACTTAGGTAGTAGCGATAACATAACTTTCGTCATTGGGTAAAGGCTCAATTTCATATATTATGTTACTTAAGTACCTATTATAAGATATTTTCTCAGTCGGTAGACAGTTTTTACAGTTTAAACCCCCAACAGACAAACATTTTTGTGTGGACGCATGGTCCGATTAAGTTCAATATTTCTGATATTTAACAAGATATATCAAAAAGTCCTATATTAGAGTTATAGGGATTCTAAATAGGCATGTCCTAAAATATTTTTATGCATACAGAGTGTTCCAAAAAATTTATTTTGAGTAACCTTACAGCAATAACTTTTTTTTTGGGACACTTTGCATACATCAAAATATTTTAAGGGCATGCCTATTTTAAAACCCTACAAATCCTATACAGAATCTGCCAATGGAAGTCGTTCATAGGCAATGTGGGGAAAAGCAATAGTCTAACGTGAATACCCGCATGTAAACATTTCGCATTGGATGATTGGTCATCTTTTCTTGTCGCTTTACTCCCGGATATCCCACTACCTATTTGCTTAACCAGTATAAGATTTTTGTCATATCTTATTAAATAACAGAAAAAATTGGACTTTTTCGAATCTTTGGGTTACCTTGAAATGTTTGTCTGCCAAGGGGTTGTAACTGACAAAACTATCTGAGGACTATGGAAATATCTTCTAAAAGTACGTACTCAAGTAACACAATATCAAATTCGGCTTTTACAAAACACACCAGTAAGGTTTTGATCTATTAATCTTTGGTACCTGTTACCAATGTTACCAAAGCCACTATGAGACAAACTTCACGGTCTACCATTGCTTTTTCCTATGTGGGGTACATGCGTTGACAAACTTTCAGCTTTTAAAAAAATAACGAAGGTCTAACGCTCACGGGCTTTTAGACTATGTATAATAAGCATGATGACAGTTTAAAAAAAATATTTTATGATGTTAGAAGTATGTGCTATTTAAAAAAAAAAATATTGTGACGTAGCATTTTAAAATAATTCTTGAGACCATAAGATCGGTGGACAAAAACTATTTTTGCTTTCACTATAAGCCTACTGGAACTATTTGACTAACTAAATTTAGTACGGGCATACCCCCACTGGGGAGTAGCCCGTACAGAGACCTAACTAAAACGTTAACTTTTTTCCTAACTTCACTACTTCTACTACTTAATTCTCTCCAATCTTTTCTGATTTGTTCTTCTCAACTTCTTCTGCATTCTTGGGTAACTCTGTTCATATACAAAGTTAAACTCGGTTTTTAGTGACTGTTTGCGACCTTGCCCGTTCGACCTAGAACTTTACCTTGCCGGTTCGAGTTCTAAGCTTTGACATTATTTTAAATTGTTATATGTTTTACTTTAAGATGTGTTTTATCCCTTATCACAATAATTAAATAAATATTAAAGTTATTAAAACTTACATACCCGCTATACAGGGTGTTCACAATATTATCTTTGCAAAAAATAATGGGATGGTAGGAAAAAATACTATTTTAATGTAAGGTTTTAAACACCTGCTAAAAAATACATTTTATTAGGTTTGTTCCAGCAGAATGTTAGAAACATCTTAGCAACAATTCCAAAACGCAGAAATTGTTACAAACATTAGTCACAAATGTTGGCTGTTTTCTGCTGGAACGAAAAATAAACAAAGCGTGCATACTGCTTATATGTTAATACAAGAAAGGATATGTAAAAAATTGTCAGTAATGTTTGAAGAAAGTTTGCAAACTATTCAAACAGTTTCCAACATGTTTGCAACATCCTAAAACGACTGCTAAAACAACAAACAATTGTATAATGCTACAAACATGGCACTGCTGGAACGACAAATTTGACGTGCGCAGAATCTGAACAGTGCAAACATTTCTGACAGCTTGCTGGAACAAACTTATTATATCTAATAGGTATGTCAGTAATTTGGTTAATTTTAGTCTCATTTTTACTAGCTTGCACTGAAGAAACAGCAAAAAGTCAATAATGGCTGGTTTTTAGATTATTCAAGTAAATATGTATCTAAAATAAATTAAATAGCTGACTTACCAATTAGAAGTTCTCAAAATAAAAGGTTTTTTTTTTATTTTTGAAGAATCCACGAAGGCTGAAAGCCTAAATACTAACGTACCGTGGGTGTCTTAAGCAGGGTAAGAGAAAATTTGTTAACACGGGACTTAAAAACTTGAAGATTTGGGGGGCAAGGAAAGAACCCCGCTGGCAGTAGGTTCCACAGTCTAGAAACTCAAGGGATAAAAGAACGAACGAAATGGGAAGTTCGGGGCATGTCCAATTAAACCGTATAGAGATGCATACGCGCGGCACCACGAGTTTCTCTGTTAGGAGCTGCAAGAGGAGGAACTATACTGGATAATTCGTCGGAGCAGAAGCCGTAAAAGTATCTATAGAAGAGGGATAGATCTCCCACAGCTCGACGATGGGCAAGAGAAGGAAGTCTTTGAGTAAGTAAAGGACCATTTTTAAGACGAACAGTCCTTCTTTGAATGGCATCAAGAATGATGTGGGTTGTAGGGTATCCCATCCCCCGAGATGAGAACAATATTCCAGAGAGGGTCGAATTTGGGACACATACAAAGTGTATAAATTGGAAGGAGAAATATACTTTTGGCTCGGAAAAGAAGTCCAAGCTTTTTTGAAGCCGCGGTGGCTATAGATACAATGTGTTTATGCCAGTTAAGGTTATTCTCAAATGTGACGCCCACAAGGTTAAATGTGTCCCCGCTCTGCAAAACCTGGCCACTCATAAGCAAAGGATGAGTGTTTGATGATTTTTTCGCGACAAGGAACATGACTTTGTTTTGGATGCATTAAATTGAACGAGATTTTTGGCGCCCCAATCCTATATCAAATTGAGATCCTGTGAAAGATATATCTGCATCGCCCTGCGTTTGCTTTCCAAGTCGGGTTGAGAGATTGGTTTGGGAACCTGAAAAGTGGAGGGAAGGGTATTAATTACATATTATTATATTATTTGTAACTCTGACAGTGACAGAATTATTTAAAAATAATTAAAACCAAAATATTATTTTCTTTTTTTATTTTCAATCGTAAATGGGTATATAAGCATACTGTTGTTATCTCAGAAATCAGCAATAATAAAATTGTATAACATGTTATACATTTTTGATGTGGAACTTAATACCGACTCCAAATTTGTTAAAATATACCGGGTATTTTAAAGACTTACTTGCCATTAAAATGTCTTTTCAGAGACACCTTGTATATTAACTGGTATTTCGTGTAGGTATAAGTAAAGTTGGACTCTCTGTATAGTAAATATCGCTGGTAGCACCCGTATTTGAGATATTTTAGATTAAACGATTTATTTCATAAAAAACTTAGTAGTTGCAATATTTTACGCTTTATTTAGAAGACCCAGGTTTCTCTAAAAGGTCTGTACAAAATTCTACCACAAATACTGTAAGTTGGGATATAATTTACGCGCATAAATTGATACTTTTTCTACCAATGGAAGGTTTAACAGTGCAAGCTATTAGGTGACTGTGGTCATGAGTAAAAAAATACACTTTATGTTTTTGTGAAAAAAATTCTAAAATTAAAATTTTTAAAATTAATTTAATTTATTGTTACAAGAACGAAAGAAAAATGGCAAAATTGTAACTTAATCTTTTGTTTAGTTAATTTTGCGTTTACTGCTGCATTGCATAAATTCATATTAATGTAAATTTTAGTAGGTATTTGAAGAAAACACCAATTCAAAGTGTGTAAAAAATCGTTTAAATGGTAAAAAAGATTAGTTTTTAAACACTCTATGTAGGGCACTAAAATAGCGTACCTTAACCAGCGGCGGCTGGTTATGGCCATTTTGGTGGGTACAACCCGCATCATTGTTAAATATACGAATATTTTTTTTAATTCTTTTAAATTTCAGTCCATAAAATCACTTTAATCCGTTATTTACATATTTTCCCACCTAATATATTATCACACAAATGGATTAATTATTTATAAGTTCTAAATAAAATTTTAAACATTAGTTTTTCCCTATGGTGCGGGTTGACCCACCAAATTTGCCATCACCAGCCGACGCTGTTTAAAAAGTGTTATTAAATTAAGGCTTGCACTTTTCAAAACCAGATCAATTTGACATGATTCTAAAAATTATAAACTATTTTAAAAGAATTATATTTATTTAATCTACAAATTCTGGCAACTCAGCAATGTACCCCCAGACCCACGAGTGATTAATGTTGGGGCCAACATGCTTTACATCGACCTGTCCATATATCATGACCCGGGCGATACACTATTAAACGGCATTTTCAATTTTGGAGTTTGTAGCAGATAGATATAGATCGCTGTTAAGCGGGTACGTTGCCAAATGTGAGAACATTTTAGGGTAATTATGAAAGTTTTAGGGTGCCAAATAGGGCTGGTCATTTGTTTTGATAATATAGGTGACCATTAAAAAAACTTAACACCCTTATGTTATGTATTTATTTTTAAAAATAAAGAGAAAGAAAATAGTTTTTTTCTCCAATTGGAAAGAAATCTAATTATTTCCAATACGTTTTCTTATTTTCAAAATGCATTAATCGTGGGTGTACCTAGAAGGCGTTTTTAGGCAATGTATTTTGGCGCCATGGCCAAAAATATTTCTCCGGAAGCTCACTTTCTTATGCTTTTAATATTCACCGATGACGTATGTCGAAGATACTGTAGTAACGTATTATACCAAGATTAAATAATTATTATGTTCATAATATTAAATAAAAAATATTTAGTATATTACATTACGAAATAAGAATGTGATCAATTTCACACGAGTGTAAAAGTTTTAAAAGTCACACGAGTGTAAAAATTCACTTTTAAGGAGTTACGTACGCCTTTTTTCGATAACAAGAAATGACCACAAATTTTCTTATTATTTTTGTAAAAAACAACTTTTTTATTTTCGTCTTTAGAGATAAAAGTAATTTCATCTCTAGATAAGAAAGTATTTTCTATTTTCTCGCGACGGACGCCGACATACAGCGCGGCGCGCCCACCGATTACGCGACCGACTTAGCAAATGCTATACTGCTTATCTTTAGAGATCAATATTAAATATCAATTTATGCAATGTAACAGTAAACGCGACATCAACTGAACCAAACGATCAAGTTACCTTTGATTTCGTCATTATTTCTTTTAGTTCATGATGTGTCACTGGTTTTAAAATTTGACAGTTTGCGAATAAATTTAATAGAAATGATTTAAAATTAAAAGTAATAATGAATTTGGATGACTAAGAAATTAAAAAGAGTTTATACTGTTTTAGTATTATTTTTACAAAAAGTAAGTACATACAATTTTTTAAAAATTAAATAATAAATGCATAGTTATAAAGAGGATAATTGTCTGTTAAAAAATAAGAAGGGTATGATTCTTTGTTGCAATACAATGGCTGTGCTGCAAAAATTAAAATTATTAGGTTTAGATAAATGAAACATGTATAAAATGGTATTTTGGGAAATTTTTATACGGTCGTGGAAAAAATATGGCATGGAACACATGCATAAAGTGTCTTTTTTTAAATCATGGGATTGCCGCACTCGCCTAATGGCTGGTGCTGTCAAACTTCCCATTCGTAAAAAGTATCACTTTATGTACTTGTTACATAAATTACTAATAGCTACCTATGACAAAAATTAGAAAATTAAGAAAAAATAGAACAAAAAGCAAGTGCAACTTGTAGAAAAAGCATATTTCCAAACTCTTGGTGGTTGCTGCAATTAGTTTAGCCTTGTCTAGCAAACTCCACCATCCTCCACAAATATATCACTGTTCACAACGAACTGATTTCCTATCTCCAAAATACATGATTTCTATAGGTAGAAGGCATTGATAAGCAATGAACTTTTCGGGCCATGGCCGGAAATCTATTTTTTGATGCTCAATTATTTATATGCTTTAAATATTCACTGATGACGTTTGTTTTGGCTGTCCAGTTCTATTTCTGTTTGACGTATATAATGCGTTATTGCAGCATTCTTCTAGTTTACAGCTATACATTTAAAAAATACTACAGAAGCTTAGTAATGGCATTAACCATTTATATATTCACTCTAGTGATGCGGCTTGCCACTTTACTGGTATAGGAAGGGGTTTTGTGGATACAGGAAGTGACATAATGGCATTCTTTAAAGTAACACTAGATGGGGAGAGATAGTCTTTTCACTTTGTGCGCTGTTTAATATCTAGGGTGTATAGGATGTGGTTCTTCTGTCTAGATTCTGGATTTTGTTATTTGGCTCTGCTACAGAGGCAATTTGCCAGCTCTTTCCTTTCTAGTCTTATTGCTTTCCAGGGCTTTGTAGGTGGAAACTCTGGGTAATCGAGCCTGTGCTCCCAGAGATTCCAAAACTGTTTTATAAAATGTTGCTATTAAAACAAACAAATCTAAGCAATGCATAAATTGTCAGCGGTCAAACCAAGAACTGCTACTGGTCTTGCGTATAACTTTCACTGTCAAAACTGACACTTCCCTCGGCACGCCCATACATTTCCCGCTATTTGGGAAATACCTCGTATTCAATACCAAACAGAAAAGCCATCAGCATATAGGAATCTTCGCTCGCAGCGCTTAGCTCCAGAAGAACGATGCCTTCAATTAAGCGTGAGTATCCTATCTTCCTCAGGGAACCAACACATCTTCAACATCCACCATGCACGACACCGCGTGAGAGCCCAGCCAGAACTCTCTTCGGACATGTTAACTCGACCGAGAACGAACGAAAACTGTGGTTCTTCTGTCCATAAAGGCTATTTTTTGCCTTACGTAACAGTAACATGTTCATAAACCGCTGAAAATTGCTTACAGATTGAACTTGCACTCAACTATTGCCGGATGCTAATGGATTAGCAGCAAAAAAGTTCTGGTAAATGGCACTGCAAATTTTTTTAACTTTAAATTGATTTTTTTTAATTTACTGTGAACTTATTGCGAAGTTTCTGTAAGATACTTTAAAAATAAACTAAAAAAGCGTTACATAAATCAATACTACTTTCAATTATAAAAGAACTGCAACATTGCGAAATTCGAGGTACGTACATATGATGAATCGCTATAACCCTACAACTAATTACGGAAGCCAATTAATTAAAAAGGCATGTCATGCCACTTCTGAGCGCACGCAGTCACAGATGTTAGTGGCACAGTGTATCTAATAGCACACTTATGGCGAGACGGCCTGAGCCCATTGAAAGACCTCTTGTCAGTTACACTACTGTTCCCATGCCAAAGTGCAACGACTGTGTTCCAAATTGCTGTTTATGGTTGTTACAAGTGGTGTTAAGCTTTAGTTTTTGGGCCAGTAATGAAATGGACTTTATAATAAGAAATCTTTTAAACCTTTTTAGGGGGTTTCTTTTGACGAGTCTATCACGAATATTCATACCGCCATATATGGAAGCTGCGCTTTAACTCAGTTTATCAATGTCAAATATTTCGGCTATCGGATATGCGAACGCGTCACTTTTTTGTCGGACAAGTTTACCAAAATATTTTATATGCAATTTTTAAACATTTCCAAAAATCGTAAGGATTACAGTTACGAAACCCGCACAGTCCAATACCTAAAACATGTCAATGGGCCTTAGGGTTTTATTACTGTAACCTTTACCATTTTTGTCAAAATGTTTAAAAATTGCATGTAAAACATTGTGGTAAACATGTCCGATAAAAAAGGGACGCGTTCGCCCAGTCCGACACTTGAAACATTTTACATTGACAGCCTGGGTTAAAGCGCGGCTTCCATATATGGCGGCATAAATATTCGTGATAGACTCGTCCAAAGAAATTCCCTTAGGCTTAGTTTATATACTTGCAAAATGCTATTTGCGAAACGTATTCTGATTGGTCAGTTTCTAACGAAACATTCAAGTCGTTAGAAATTGACCAATCAGAATACGTTTCGCAGTTAGCAAATCGCATTTCGCAAGTATATAACTAAACTTAAAAAGGTTTTAAAAGTGTTCTTATCATGAAGTCCATATCATTACTTGCCCAGGGACTACTTCTTATTTTCCTAATAAAAATAATTAAGCTTCCAGTATGCCTTTTGCCATTAATTAAATTTGTGGTTGTTTGTTTTATAAAGGTTGGCTTCTACTAGAGACGGACGGACGGACGGAGGGGCCGGGCCGCTGGCTACTCACCTGGCTCGTAAACAAGTCAGACTACGTCCATTAGAGGCGCGTCGCGATAGACAGAGGATTTATTTATTTATTTATATTTAAAACCTACATTATAGGCAGTGCCCAAATAGTACAAAAAAACCTTAAAAACTAATATAAAAGCCGTATAAATAAAAATATAATTAAAAACATATACCTATATACTTTAAAATACAATAACAAACAAAAAATGTATGTGATGAAAACATTTTCCGTCCGTCCGTCTCTAGTGGACGCCTATCTTAATAAAGGACAGTCTAATAAGTGTGAAAGCCTAAGTATTAACGCAATTTCGGCAGCAGCGCAACCAGTCGTTGGTTTTTGGTGGGCTTAAGCCTTAATTTTTAATTTATGCAGCATGATTTTTAACCTATACGAATAAACTTGAAAAATTATTGCTAGGAACAAACACTAAAAATTAAAAAAAAATGGTAATAATTATAGTATATTATGGGACGAGCATGAACTGAGTATTCCATCTGTGTTGCAAACTATAGTTTTTCTACGACTATTTATATATCACTGAAAAAAAAATAAAAAAACTTTCCATACTATTTCTAATTTATGTTTCCGAGAAGCTTTGTATAAATTTATGCCTAATTTGGCTATACTGCTGTCATATCAAAGAGTGCCGTGCCTGATTTTTTGATCTAACCAGAAATAATTATTTGGTAAATTTATTTTTACAATTTAAGTAGAACATTTGTTAGCCTAAACATACTTAAGCAAATATGGTTATTATTTTACCTGTTTTTTTAAGATAACATTAAAAAACACCCTTTGTATTGATTTCTCAAAACATCAATTTTGTAGATGTAGACCGGTATTTTTGATATCACTAACTACTAATATCAAAATTTAAATTAATTTAATACATACTTTTAAAGAAACTTGGATGCGCCACACAAAAAGTGTCTTAACATTTTACAATGAAATCACTCGTTTAAAGGTTTTCCCATACTCGGTCTATATAGGGTCGCGACATTCGGCCATATTGCTTTGACGTATTATGACGTCACATCTCCCATTTTTCGGCCATGTTGTTCAGTGCCGGAGATTTACAGTTTATTGTATATTGTATTAGTAGCCTTTTACACAACAGTTTTTAATTATTATTAGGTTGTAAATTCTTTTACTATAAATAAAAAACATTTGGAATTACATCTTTCAACAAATATCACTTCCATAACAATGCAAAATGAAATGCGCAAATTCTAGACGCAACTGGATTGACCATCAGCTTTGATTTTACCCAGTCTCGCCAACTTTTCTCCGTGGAGTGCCCTTCCTTGCGTCCCCGACCTCGAACCGCCTAAAAATTGAGGATATGTCGCAACCTTATAAATATAAACTAACCTTGGGTTTTCCGACGTTAAAGTTGAATCCAACCTCCATTCCTTTTTTTTTTGTCACCCTTTCGGGGTCATCCCACCCAGGTCCGACGACCGCCCCCTAGGTGGTGCACTGCAGCCTGAAGGCTTATTGTACCTTGACCCCTACTCCTTCCCATTCACACACCATTCATTCCATAA
Organism: Listronotus bonariensis; assembly: GCA_014170235.1. NCBI lineage: Eukaryota > Metazoa > Arthropoda > Insecta > Coleoptera > Curculionidae > Listronotus > Listronotus bonariensis. The sequence goes on along the minus strand of JACEGR010003016.1, from coordinate 36,234 downwards.
CTTGGATGGTTGTTGCTCGGTCCGCATCCCCGAGCAGAACACCGTGTGCCGTTGCCCAAAACACCGCTGGTGCCGGTCACCCATCCAAATTATGGGCGCGCATTTCACTGCTTAACTCCGGAGATCGACGCTTGCCGATACAACCGAAGCCGCCACAAGCGCGCCCCATTCCTTGCTCGCCAGATTAGTTTTTCCATTCGTATAAAAAATATTTAAGAAAATCGTTTAAATTTCTTCCCTAAGCATATAATCTCTTAAAAGCACGTGATCTGCTCTTTATGTCTCTATACACAATCCAAACAAAGAAATCTGAATATAAATCTAACACACGCTGAGTTAAACGGCATGCACTGTGACTTGAGGTATTGTACGTATTTGTAAGGGTAGTTTTTAAAAAGAAATGTAATTTTATACTACCTTGAATAACGTGTAAAACACCGGAAGTTAATTGTGCTGGTTTAAAGAAGTTAGTGAATAAAAGAAATTGGTAATAAAGGTAATTGGTTATATTGGATTTTTTCTGGCCAAACGGTTTTACGATTATTTATAATAGTACTGGACAAAAAATGGAACTTATACACGGTACCACTAAATGGTGATTGCTTGCGAAATACACAGTGTTGACGCTAGGGGGAAGGGGTGGCCCTGGCCTCCCTAAAATATCGCCGGGCCGTAAATACAATCAAGAACTACAGCGAATAGAGGAAAACTGGCAGAATATATTGACACATTGTTTTGGTGGTACTAGTCGAGCCTCATTGACTCTAAAATACGCAATAGTCCTAAGTCTTCAGAAAATGCTCTGATTTTGATAATGTTGTTAAAAATCGGAAACTTTTCATAGGGGGAAATAATAATTTGTATTTCTTAAACAATATAAAAGGCAGGCCCGGCTCGTGACTTTTTTTTCAGGTGGGGCAAATTTTTTAAGCAACTACTCTGTGTTATGTGTTACTTTTTTATCTTGTAAAACAACATAGCATTTTTATGGGCGGACCTTAATAATGTGATATTTTTACTTCTGCCGAAAAAAGTACAGTGCGACCAATCTGACTTGTCCACATTTTAAATGACTATAACTTTTTATTTATTATCTTCAAAACATAATTCAAATCCAAATTGTGCAGTGAATTATTAAGTTTTTTTTCTGTTATAAAGATTACACAAAACAATTTTATTTACAGAATATATTGACATCACTTACTTTTTTAAATGGTAGAAAATGTATATTGTGCCACCATTAAGAAGATCTTTTAAAGAGCTTTACAAAAATACAACATGTCATATATCTATCTTTAGTAATTTTGAAATATGACCATTTACATCTGAAAAATATTACATGTAATTTCCATTATATCTACAGTGTAAGCTTAGTCTTAAGTAGGTATAGTCGAAATTACATATAATATTTTTCAGATTTAAATGGCCATATTTCCCAAACTATTAAAAATAGATATAACAAATGTAGTATTTTTGTAAAGCCCTTTAAAAGACCTTTCAATTGGTGGTATAACATACAGGGTGTCCCATTTAAAAAAAAAGTAAGTTATGTCAATATATTTTGTTAATAGAATTGTTTTGTGTAATCTTTATAACTGAAAAAAACTTGATAATTTACTGTACAATTTGGTTTTTGGATAATTGTTTTAAGTTAAAAAATAAAAAGTTATAGGCCTTTAAAAATGTGGACAAGTTAGATTGGACGCAATGTACCTATACAAATAACCGTTGCAAAATCTATAAAATACTAAATTACCATTTTTTCTTGCACAAATGCAAACAGGTTTAATGCTAGGATTTTACGATTATTTTTTACATGTTACATATTACAAATTTATTATTACTAATCATTTTCAATAATTTCTATTAAATTTATTCTCAAACTGTCAAATTGTAAAACTAGTGACACATGAACTAAAACAAATAATGACGAAATCAAAGGTAACTTGACTCTTTGGTTCAGTTGATGTCGCATTTACTGTTACATTGCATAAATTGATATGTTTATTGTAGTAGGCATGGAAATAAAACACTTATTTGAAGTGTGAAAAAAGATTGAAAGTGTTAAAAAAGTAAATTTTTTAACACATTATGTCGTGTTTTAGAATGTAGTACTTCATCATCATGTTAACGATAAAAAAATCTGAATTTTTTAAAACGGTCGTGGAAAAGTAAATTGTTTTTATATTTCTGTAAATGTAAAAAGAAATATAGTAAACTGTTTATTTTACGTTTTGAAATAATAAAATAACACATAACCATAAAGTGGATCAATAAATTAAAGGGTAATTTTTAAGTTTATGCACAAAATGTGAAAACTGCCGCTTATGAAAATTTTAACGTTTTTTGCCTGGTTAAATTCGAAGAAGATTTTAAAAATAAACCATTGCAACACCGCGTGTTAACCCATTTTTTAAATTATTTGCTCTAGTTGTCAAAATAACAAAAAAGTATGTCGTATTTTGACTTAGTTAAACATATAAGGTTTAGTTTAATAAAACTAGTCTAGGTAAATAAAATTGTACATTTATACCTTAAAAATAATAATAATAATATTAAAAAATGTCGGATTTAGTTTTTTTTTTTAAATACATGCTTTGCATTTGGGATTGGAATTAAATTTTAAGCACTTTTTACTTCTGGAATGTTTTTAATATTTTGTGATCTAACCCCACTTTTCGTGATTCCATCTAAGTTTTTTCAAATTTTCCGCCATACCTATTCACATGACATATTTTAAAATAAATTTGTTAGGTTATTGTACAGGGTGTTTCATTTTCGACGATTTTACGGGGTATCTCGAAAACCGTAGGGAATATCAAAAATCTCAAACAACTATAGTGAAAACGCTTTCGCGGCCATCTTCTGCTAAACTTAAGTTTTTTGGGCTATTCGGCCGTCGTTGTGGATTTTGTATCCTTGACGTTTCGCCAGCGCGAGTGGTTGGCATCTTCAGAAGGTTCCGAGTAGACTACTTGAGTACTACTGTCACAGTAGTGTGTCATTTTTAGTCATGGCCTTCTCTAAAAAAACACAAAATTTACGGAAAATGCTAATTTTTGTAAAACTTTAAACAAGAAATACTTGCTTATATATATTTTTGAAGCCGAAAAAACTGCGCAATTAACCTATTTAAAGTTTTTTCACAACTTTAATAGCAAGCCCACATAAAAATGGGCAAAATCCGAAAATCACCCTGGACCGCAATAGCCATAAACTGTTTTCACTATAGTTGTTTTCTTAAAAAAGGGATCGGGGGTCCCATATTAAATTTTTGATATTCCTTACGGTTTTCGAGATACCCCGTAAAACTATTGAAAATGAAACATTCTGTACATGCAAAGGCTCTCGCCAGCAAAAATTCAAAATTTCCCTAAATAACAAATATTTCCATATGTTGTAAACTTTTTGCCGGTCACTGTAGAAGAAATTAATGATGAAATTAATTGGCAGGTTTAACTGTAAAACCAAAAGCAATAACGATAACTTAAAATGCATGTACACCCAAAAAAGCTATAAGTACTCTTAAATTTATTTATGTTGTTATTAAATTGTTACGAAGAACATGATTCATAAGAACATTTAGTGCTTTATGTTTAGTTATAAGACTTATCCAAAAAAAGGTTATACAATTTAACTACTATTAATTTATTTTAGGTAATTACTAAATAATAATTTAAAGTTTCTTGAATATATTTAGTTACTATAATTAGTTATTAAAAGGCAAATAAATGATGCCATTAAACATCTTTTAATATTTCTTATGCATAAAACAAAAAGTCAAATTTTTGTTTTTATTAATAAGTTTATAATTATTTCATAATTTTTTAAACACATTTTCTATTGTGCATATATTTCTTTTTTTTTTTTTTTTAATTAAGTTCTGTTTACTCACATAAGATTTTTTAGTAGTCGGTTGTCATAAGAGAAAAACTTTATGGTAAAAATTAATTTTAAATATTGTGGTAGAAGGCATTGACCTATACGTCAAAGTGGAATTATGGATAATTTAAAATAATTACAGAAGTTGAAACGGTTTTTCTTCAGAAATATTATTATAGTTTTTTGTACAGTGCATTTCTTACATATCCGCACTCTTTTTATTTTTTAAACGGATTAATTTTAAGAATTTAAACTGCCGGAAATTAAATTATTGTATCAATATCATATTTTAGAGTGGAATTGACAGAAAAAGTTTTTAAGATGGCGGTTGGGCGCCATATTGAAAAAAAAATTGAATGGAAGAGGAGGCTCTTGTAGCACATCATTTTAAACCTTCTGGTAAGTGGTTTATAATCCCAGATTTTCAAGTCAACATCTTTAGATACCACAAAATAGTGGTACTTCAATACTTGCCAAACTCCATATTTTAAAACTGGTATAATTAGATATAAATAATGTGTTTTTTTTTAATATTATTTAAGTGCCGTCATTTTGTAGTAGATAAAGATATTTACTTTATTTTCTAGAATGATAAAATACTCGTTAGAAGCTTTAACATGAGATACCACAAGACATCTTATTCCATTTAAATTTATTTCCAATATGGCGCCAAAAGCCATCATAATTTTTTAGTCAATGTCACTCCAAAATATAGTATCTACGCATCAATTTCATTTCCTTAAAATTTTATTTTTTCAATTGATCTCTTCAAAAATAAAAAATGGGACGGATATTAAAAAAATGCACGGTATAGTTTTGTTAATTACACTTTCATTCATTATAAAGAGGAAGCTACTCTGCTTCTGCAACAATAAGACAAAAATAATATCTCTCTCTTTCTCTATCTACCTATCTAGCACTTCATATATATACGTCGCGAATTTTTTATTGTCAACGGTTCAAAAGACGTTTTATAGCATTGTTAAATAATGACGTCGTTAAAAATGTAGTAAAAGAACCGATGTTTTTAAACCTATGTATCAGCTGATAATTTTTAACCTCACCTTTCCTGTTGCTTGACCCAGCTCGCGAGTTACTTCATTTTTTAGTTATTTAATTATTTTTCCTTTCTTCATTTATTTTATAAATAATCTTTTTCGTATTTGTAACATCCACAACTACAACAGCCGCCAGATTACTTAATATCTGTCTCTTTTTAGGGGATCTTACTTCTTTGCTGCATTCTCTGACCTGTTTTCAAAATAGGTTGAACACGCGACGTTGATGACGTCATCATTTACCGAAAAAATGTAATGATTTTGAACCGTTGACAACGGTTGTCAACAAAAATTCGGCTTTTGAAACGTTCATGGAAAATATTTGTCAATGCATGGAAAGAAGATGGTCTAAAGCAAGAATAGGTATTCTTTGTTTAATCTTTACCCGCTAGGGTGTAACACATTAAAAGTTAATTGAACGAATGAGCTGACACGACATGTATAACAAAGTATAAATTTTAAAAACTACTGAACAAATATTTACGATATTTTTGAGAAAACCTAAATATTTTTTGTTTAAATATCTCCTAATAGTTTAGGTATGCTATTTTAAAACTGTAATTTTTCTGTTCGATTATTTTAAATTACATAAATAGTCAGTGGTACAGACCTGCCTTTTTCGGATTATATACTCTAACTCCGGCCTAACTAGACCCGTTTCTAGCTACACGCTACACCTGAGACCGCCATATTTCATGCATAAGTGAAATTATTAGGTCTACTCCTGGACACTTATAAATTACTGGATATAAACTGGATTATACCGAAGTATTTTCGTTTTCAAATCCACATTGCTTCTTCGGTACAGCACCTGTGCCATTTTTGTATATTCAAGAACGGCTTTGAAACTCCGTACTTCTAAATGTTTATTATGAGATTAGGAAAAGTTTGCGTACTTACATTTGGTCTTAAAAATTAACATAATACTCTTATGTTGGTCTAGACACTAGTTTTTATTAGTTTTTGTGATTTTTATACAGAAGCGGTGTATTTAAATTGTTATTTAAAACAAATTTGCGCACTTTAAATTCTTCCCATTCCCATATATGAATAAAAAGAAGCAAATGCTTTTGCTTATAAGTATAAGGTATAGATGATTTACACCAAACGTATAAATAAAGTCGAGCAAGCAGCAAGTTGAGTATTTACTTATAGAAAAGTCACGAAAAGTGATGCTGCTATTCAGTAGCATCACATCGCATGACAGGCAGTATGGATTTCGCCACAAAAGATCTACAGCAGATCTTTCCTTCGTATCACACTGCTGGAATAAGTCTCTTGAGTTTCTAGGTAAGTCCCAGATCGCACTTCTTAATAAACTTCCCTCCTTTAGTCTGTCAACTAAACTCTGTACTGGACTCTCTAGTTATCTATCTGATCGACATATATCAGTTATTGTGGACGGCCATTCTTTAAGCTTTCACCAAGTAAATGCTGGAGTGCCTCAGGGCTCAGTTCTGGCACCTACATTGTTTCTTATTCACATCAACGACCTTCTCTCGTCCACAACTAATTCCGTTCATAGTTAAGCCGACGATAGTACCCTTCACTCCAGTTTTCAGGTTCCTAAACCCATGTGTATAATAGACTAGGGCTTGTAATATTTTTATTTATTGTTTAAAGAGTTTTAATTACTTTTTTTTATTTTATTATCCAACAATTTTTTTTAAGCAGCTCAACAGAGCTGTTTTTTTCGACTTTCCAGCTCTTATTTTTTTAATTGTGTGCGTAATTTATTCTTCTTCTTGGCAAAACCTGCATGGGTTTTCTTTTGTGAGGCTTATTGTTTCCAGGTATTTTTTCAGTCTAGAATTATTGATGCCTTCTGGGTCTAATTCAGAACGACTTGTAAAATCTAGCGATATCCCTCTATATTTTTTTTTTTGCTTGCCCATGTCTTGTTGTTCTTATCCACCCTCAGGAGATTTTGTTATGATCCATGATCAAATAGATTAACTTACTGGGTATAACGAAATAACACAGTAGGGCCCGGAAGCTACTATTGCCCTACCACCAGTACCCCTCTCGTTTGTTAGCTTTTTATTACCTTGAAGGCTCTTATGTACTAATATCCAGGCAATCCTCAGCTTGTTTGATACAAACTTCTTCCAGGGCAACTAAACATTTCTGCACTAGCTTGAAACTGATCACCGTGAGAGCTGTTACATTGTTTATTGGCTACAATTTTTGCCTGATCTTAATATTTCTGTGGCTAATTACGATGTTCAAAAGATCGGCTCTTTTTACACTAATGTTAAAGATAAAACTAAGATGCAGCAATCGAACATGGTTGATGCTATACAATGTAATAATTGTAACCAAATTTAAATACTTTGGACCATAAAATGCTTTTTAACGAAGAGAAATCGTTAAATAATAAAAATAACATATTTAAAAGATTTTTTAGAAATGCGTTATAAATTTAACTGTGCGAACGTCTTTCTGCAAAATTTTGTAAGGCAATGCTTTAGTACAGTTTTCATTTTATTATATCAGAAATTTTATAGCTAAATAATATACAGAGTGTTACAGAATGTTGTTAAAAAAATCTAAAGCGGATTCTACATCGATAAAATTTTATTTTATAGTATAGTATTAAAAGAATAATAAGGATTTAACTTAATTAAATTTATTTAGGTCTATTACATCACAAGCAGTAGCTTAACTAATAATTCTGACAAAAAAGTACCCTACCAACTTTTGTGCAAGTATTTTTTTAAAGTTAAAGTAAGCAAGTAAAAAATCTTTATACCCTTTTTTATCTTTAGGGTTTTTCCAAAACCTATTGATTTTTGTCCTTGGTTTGTCTCCAGGGGCGGTTATAGGGGGCATGGGGGGCCATGAATCTCCATTTTATGGCTTTTCCTTGTCTTATAATTATTATATTCTAGCCTTGTTTGAGACTGTATTGTAACGCTTTTCTTCACCATGTATTAATATGTAAAGTGGCGGTAGGCTTAGATGCATTTCTTTGACAACCAATCTTTGTATACTTTGTAATTGCCTTATTGTCGTGTTTTGTAGTCACTTGGAATTCCAGGCTAACCAAAACTAACCAGACCTAACCCGTAAGCTAACATTGGTCTAACCTCCTTTTTGTAAAATCACAGGTACCTATTTCGGATTTTTCCCCATTTTTTGTTCCGCGAGATCCGTTGTGCATATACGGTATTTTTTGCTTTTCGAGCTACTTTGCCTGTGGATTCCAGGTAAATTTTTGGTCAAAAATACCCTTATATATAATAGTTTGTTTCTGCTTATTTATTTTTAATAATTTATAGTAAAAATGTTTCTTACGTAAAAATAATATAAACGTCTTCTTAATAAACAACTTCATGTACATATTTCGTACTTGTCTCACCAGTCACAAATACCTGTCTCACCATTCACAAATGCCTTTCCCACCAGTCACAATTAAAAACAAAAAAATAATTGCTTTTAGGTACGTATTCAGTCTTATTCTTTATAATGAAAATGTATATGGGATAAATTTTATATTTAAAGAAAAATATTTCTTAAAACTTCAGTGGCCGAACTGAAATTCGACTTTAACTAGGAGAAAGGATTTTTACATGTCCCACCAATCACACTCGGTCAAGTGATAATCTCGAGAAACTTAAAAAGTAATCGAGGTTTTTTACAAAGGGATGTTGTTAATTAGCTATTATTTTATACTATAAAATACATTTTATTATAGTATAAGTTTTAGTCACATTATTATGGCTTATAATTAGTGAAATTTCGAAGTCAAATGTCCCACCAGTTATTATAGAATGCCCCTTTAATAAAATTTTGCCACAGTGTAACACTACCTTATTTTATATCCGTAGGAAATAAACTTCTCAATTTTAACTAAACACAAAACACATGCATTTTTCCAAACGTACTTAAATGTGGTAAGTTTTGTCAACAGTGATATAAAATGCCTAAATAGTCGTAAATTTTGAGCTAAACAGGATATACATAAATTGAGGGTAACCAGAACCATTGTGACTTATTTGACGACACATTTATAGGTTCTTAGTGGGTAATAGGGGAAAGTTGGTGGGTTTTAAGGGTATTTTTAATATTTAATGTGCTTACTTAGCTTTTTAAAATTAGAGAACAATATACAGGATGTTTTTGAATAAGATGCTGATTGTTAAGGGTAAAGACTTGGGTGATTTTAAGAAAAAACTTTAAATTTTTAACTTTTGGGTAAAACATATATATCTTCAAATATTTCATTAAATTATGCATTGAAATGCATTTCTTGATAAACATTTTTTTCTTCTATTTACTTCTTAACAAATTTAGGATTTTTAATTATTTTTCTCAACAGACGCATTGTTTTCGCGTAAAAAATACCTTTTTTTAATGAAAAAACCTTTTTATGGATAAAACATATATATCTCCAAATAATTAATTAAATTATGCATTGAGATGCATTTCTTGATAAACATTTTTTTCTCCTATTTACTTCTTAACAAAATTAGGGTTTTATGAATTTTCTTTCAACCGACGCATTGTTTTCGCGTAAAAAATACCTTTTTTTTTTAATGAAGAAACCTTTTTTATGGGTAAAACATATATATCTCCAAATAATTCATTAAATTATGCATTGAGATGCATTTCTTGATACACATTTTTTTCTCCTATTTACTTTTTAACAAATTTAGGGTTTTTGAATTTTTTTCAACCGACGCATTGTTTTCGCGTAAAAAATACTTTTTTTTTAATGAAAAAACCTTTTTTATTACATTTTTAAACTCTGCAGTGAATTCCATATAAGACAACAGTTATAGAAAAATTTACCATTGGATTCTTTTAAAATTTATAAATATACGTAAGTTGAAACAACTTTTTTAAAACATTTTTAAAAATGAACCTTCCGTTTAAATTTAAAAAAATGAAGATGATGGTCTTTGCTTATTTTTGTGCCACTTTGTACGTTTATCTAAATTTACCATGGAAATAAACAGTGTTTAAAAAATTAAACCGACTTAAAAAAAATAATGAAACTTACTAAAAGTAAATAAATAAAAAAAAACGAAGTCGGGTAATAAGATATGGTATTAAAGTATAAAAACCTTTTATTTATTTAGTTATTAACATTAAGTAGTTAAGTACATTTGTATTACCCGACTTCTTTTTTTATTATTTATTTTTATTACTTTTTACTTTTTAGTGGATTTTAATATTTTTTTTGAAGTCGGATTAATTATTTTTAAACTGCTTATTTTTGCTTTTTGGTTTATTATTAGTACTATTAAATCAGTAAACATACACTTAAAACACTTATCTTAGTACCTCTTTTCGTTCGGTGAAAGGAGTAGAATTTCACCCCAAGGTTGTCGATTCTTAATGCGCCGCTGATCTTTATTATTTGAGCGTATACTACACTAGAGGCAGCTTTGCCGCACAAAGAACGTACGGCAGAAAAAAAAATTATGGTGTACGGAGGTTTACTTTTTTAAATAAGAAACAAATTTTTAAAATTGGCCCACAAACGCCGGAGTAATCGCGTAATATACACACAAACAAAAACATACAGTCGAATTGAGAAACTCCTTTTTTTTTTGAAGTCGGTTGATTGTAACAGCCAAAAATAAAGATCGATGCAGCCTTTTTTCAAAAACCAAAACTTTGCATCTTATGAACTTTGTCCAACTTACGTGTTTTCACAAATTTTAAATGAAAGTTTTTTTTGTTATCTTTGGACAAACCACGAAGGCTTAAAGCCTAAATACTAACGTACCGTGGGTGTCTTAAGCCAGGTAAGAGGGAGTTTGTTCACACGGGACTTAAATACTTGAAGATTTGGGGGAAAGGATAGACCTCCGCGGGCAGCAGGTTCCACATTCTAGAAACTCTAGGTATAAAAAGAACGAACAAAGTGGGAAGTTCGGGGCCTGTCCAGTTGGACCGTATAGGGATGCATACGCGCGGAACCACGAGTTTTCTCTGTTGGGAACCGTGAGTGGAGGAACTATACTGGACAATTCTTCAGAGCAGAAGCCATGGAAGTACCTATAAAAAAGCGATAAATCCCCCACAGCCCGACGATGGGCAAGAGAGGGAAGTCTTTCTGTAAGTGAAGGATTAATGAGACGAATAGCGCTTCTTTGAATAGAATCAAGAATGCTTAGAGTTGTGGGGGACGCCATGCCCCAGATATGGGAACAATATTCCAAGGGAGGTTGGTTTGGGACACATATAAAGTGTATAAATTAGAAGCGGAAAAATACTTTTTGGCTCGAAGAGAAATCCAAGCTTTTTGAAGCTGCCGTGGCTATAGATACAATGTGTTTATGCCAGTTAAGGTTACTTTCAAATGTGACGCCCACAAGATTGAAGGTGTCTTTGCTCTGTAAAACTTGGCCGCTCATAAGTAGAGGATGAGTATTTGATGACTCTTTTCGCGACAAGGAACATGATTGTGTTTTGGATGCATTAAAATGGACGAGATTTTTGGCGCCCTAATCCAATATTAAATTAAGATCCTGCGAAAGAGATATCTGCATCGCTCTGCGTTTGTTTTCCAAGTCAGGTTTAGTGATGGGTTTAGGAACCTGAAAACTGGAGTGTAGGGTACTATCGTCGGCGAAACTATGAATGGAATTAGTTGTGGACGAGAGAAGGTCGTTGATGTGAAGAAGAAACAATGTTGGTGCCAGAACTGAGCCCTGAGGGACTCCAGCATTTACTTGGTGAAAGCTTGAAGAATGGCCGTCCACAATAACTGATATACGACGATTAGATAGATAACTAGAGAGCAAAGTACAGAGTTTAGTTGAAAGACCATAGGAGGGAAGTTTATTAAGAAGTGCGGCATGCCAGACTTGGTCAAAAGCTTTGGATATATCAAGGGCAACGATCTGGGACTCACCTAGAAACTCAAGAGACTTATTTCAGCAGTGTGATACAAAGAAAAGAAGATCTGCTGTAGATCTTTTGTGGTGAAATCCATACTGCCTGTCATGCAAAATTTTGTGTTTTTCTAAGTACTTAAGAATTTGTGAATTAATTAATTTTTGGTAAATATTTTAAAAACTGTTGACTTTAAAGGACAGGGTTTATGAATCATTTTAAGAATTCGATACACAACATAAAAATGGTATAAGAAATAGGTATGTTAATTAAAAAAAAGTAAATGATCATCGCTCGGAATAAATAAAAAGTCAAAAATAGAAACTGGCGTTTTCAAGCGTTTTTCTAAGGAATAAACCAACAAATTTTAATGAGTTTACGCCAAGCTACGCGTCCTTACTGAATTTAAGCCAAATGTTGTGCTGTTGGGGCAAAAAGACAATGTGTAAATATTTTTTATCTTCTAAGTTAATAACCAGTGGTGGAAATACCTACTTCTTTTAAAAACGAATTTTTTTCTTATCCTAATAAAACAGCCCCTAGGTAATGATTCGAAATCGTTTCGTCGGGCGAAAGCGAAGAATAGCTACAATTCTGGAGGCATTAACATCATTTACTTCTCCCATCGTTCCTAATTATTACCCGTTGTCAAGCAAAAAGTCCTCAGGATCTCGAGTCCTTGAGACATTTTTACGGTAATCTACTTGATACTATTTAATAATTTAGCTTGAGTATAAATGCGGCTTAAAAAACGAATAAACAGGGTGATTCAAAACGTTAAAATAATAGTTATGGGTTTTCATATGAAAAGTTCTGAAGATTAAAAAAATTCTGCAAAAACTTATTTAAACAGTTTTAATCTTTGGAATAATGCCAAGGTACTATAAACAAAGTACCTACTTATCCTGCTCCTGATATTTGTATGCGTAATAGAAGGATTAACTGTTAGTTCCTTATAAGGATAACATAGCGTATCCTTTACATGTCTTTGAGTAGGTGACGTTTGCCAATCGTTAAGATGCTAATTTTGGAACTATCTATTCTTGGTCGTTTTTTCATTGATAGTTCGGCTGGCTCTGCGCCAATTATTTTTTTAGAAAAATAAAAGACGAAAAACTCGTTCCTGCCTGTAATTTCCTTGCACCGCAAGGTTGCATCTGTCACACACTATTGGATCAGGAAATGCAGATTTTTGCCCTAGACAGAGATTTTTTAGGGCGGATTTCCACCAAACGAACTTGCTTGCGACTAGTTTCAGTTTGAAACTAGAATTCCACCCAACAAACAAAAAAATTAGTCTATTGCCTGTTTTGTTGTGTTTTCTTTTTTTACTACACGAACAGTTTTTATTATGCCTTCTCTAGACGATGTTTTTTTAGTGGCGTGCAGCTTTTTTATAATCGAATCTTTTAAGCAAAAGAAGCGAAAGCGAAAAAAAAATTAACACACTTAGATCATTTTTTAGGAGACGGTTAGATGATGGAACGGACAAAATTATGGCAAATTTGATAGATAATGACATAGGAATCAATGGAGAACTGAGATTGTTATTCCATAACTTTGTAAGAATGTTCAAACACGAATTTAAGAACTTGTTAAATGAAGTGTGGCTAAAAATTTGAAAACAGAATACAAACTACCGAGATGCTATATATATAGTGTCCCCAGTGGCACAGTGGACAGAGCTTTGATCTTCGAAGCCAGAAGTCGCCGGTTCGATCCCCAGCGGGGGAGACATGTTTATGTAATAGTTATTTAAAAATAACGACCGTGGTGGCACTACCGCGTTGTCTAAAAGGTGCTGTAAAATGAAACAGCATGTTTCAGTGCTTGGACAACGTTGACGGAACAGGGGGAACGATGGTTTAAACATCTAACAACCCGACACCCACGGTACTCTGGTATTTAAGCATGTTCCTTCGTGAAATATCAAAAAGATAAAAAAATATATAAATCGACAAAGTTGCTATTTTGTTGCGGTTTTGTCCGTTTGGTCGCCGCTAGAGCTAATTGAGATCGCATTAACCGCACACCAATTATGAACTATTTGGCTCTTGTCAGGACGGTGTGAACTTGAAAGTAATTTTTAAGCAGTCGCAATGGTAAATAAACGTAGTGGTTTATTGTCCATAACGCCCTCTACGACAGTATGAAAAACTAAGCGAACCTCAATTAGATCTGAAGAAAAAACCTTTGGCTCGTGTGAAAATCTGCGTCTCCAGATCGGATAGTGTTCGGCAGACTCAACCTTTCAGTGCAAGGATATTACAAGCAGTAAGGAGTCTTTCTTTTTTCATTTTTGTAGAATGATTTTAACTGCTTGTTACGAATAAAAATTTATTTTTTTAAAGTAAGTATTGGTTTTACGGACATAGGTTTACTTAGGTCTTCACAGTGTTGACAGAGGGCGTGGTGGACAATGATGATAACAAAATAGCTCCAAACCGGTCTGCGATTAGTGACCTCAATTAGCTCTGAAACTATCCAAAAATTTTTGGATAGTTTGAAAATCTGCATCTTCAGATCCGACAGTGTTCGACAGATGCAACCTTTCAGTGCAAGGAAACTACAAGTAGTAAGGAGCTTTTTTCTTTTCATTTTTGTAGAATGATTGAGATACTAATTTACATTTACTTTTCTTTATTTTTTTTAAGAACCTTCTTTTATTAGGTATTCTGCAAATTGTTTGCCTTAAATTTTAGATTAAAATATAGATTCTGTTATAAACCTATCACATTTTTTTTTAGGCTAAGGTACAATAAATTCTTTTATTTAAAATGAAGCCAACCTAGGTGGTCACACATGCAACATTGTTGGTAACTTAAATATGACAAACGGTATGTTTCTAGGCTATAAGACCCAGGGATCCATCTCTGTCAACATGTGACTGTGACAAACACTTATTTATATCATACATCACACCGACTCCTTTGAATTAAATAGGCTGATTTCCCTAAAACAAAACACAGCGGCTTTATCTTTGTTTGACCAGAACACCAAAGTGTAAATTTTAAGTTACACTGGTTTGTGATAAAATAAAAAAAACTGTGGGTTGAATACAGTAAAGACATGTCAGCTGATCTTTATGAACATTTAATTGCTTTATAAAACACGCTTCAAATCTAAAATTTAAATAAATTATTATTACCATGGAATTATTACTGATAAAATTAAATCGCCTGCATCCAGTTTTTCAGAGGTAATAACATCTTGCTCTCTATCTTGACCCTTTTAGTTACAGCCGCAAAGGCTAAAAAACTTTCTTACCATTAAAATTAATAAAAAATTATCTAAGGACTTTGATGGGACAGAAACCACCAGATTTATCCATGGAGGTAGAAATTTTAGAATTTGTGGGAAAAATTAATTTGCCAAAAAAAAGCAAGGAAACTTTATATCTTATTTGTTTGGCTAGCTCAGGTGAAGGGGGTGATAACTTATAGTCAATAAATATTTATTTTAATTTAATGCAACCATTTTTTTTCTTTTTGTGAGAAATCCTTACTCTTTATTCGGGCTCAACTAATTTTGATACAGAGGGGCTCACTCTGAGGCATGTTACGCCCCTGGTAAAAGGTGATTTTAGTTTAATATAACTTTGTAAGAAATAATGCTTTAGTTATAATTAAGGCTTTCTCTTATATCTTGCAGATTTTTTTTAATTAAAGCTACCAGAAGATCCAAGCCAAATTAGGTGTTCACACATGCAACAGTGTTGCTAACTTAAATATGACAAACGATATGTTTTTGTGGCGATAAGACCCATGGATCCATCTCTGTCAACATGTGACTGTGACAAAAACCCATTCATATCATACATCACACCGACTCCTCCGAATTGAATAGGCTGATCTCCCTAAAACAAAAACGCAGCGGCTTTATCTTTGTTTGACCAGAACGGGGCAAAATTGATTGCGTCTGGTGGATCTCCGGGGTGTAAATCTAAAAAGACAGGCGACACTTGTCTTGCCTTGTTTTGAATGCGTTCAACAGCTCCGGCGAGTGGATTCGTGCTGTGAACAATAAACATGCGATCAAGTGGTTTTTCGTGTTTTTTTTTTCGTCGGGATGCTTTCAATTTTCTACCTGTTTGCTTAAAGAAGCTTAGAAGGTGAGAATCTTGCACAGGAGATTGGAATTTTAATGAAGTTTTTATATGGGATGGCAGGTATATGATATCTGGAATATAAATAATAAAATTAGCTAATGAATAATAATTATCTCTACTTTTGTTATCCCATATTTATTTAAATCCTTAGAGGAAAGTGACCAAATATGGAATAGTGTTTCTAATATGAAATACCTGCATTTCTCTAAAAACGGAACTCACACACGCAATTGGAGGGGTTTGTCTCTTTTTTTAATGCCCATTTGCGAGTAGAAGTCGTAACATGCCAGTAGAGCAAAGCCTTTTGTCGCTGTAGCAACGTTTTGTTTTATTGCTTTTTAATAATTTTTTAGGGTTTTAAAAAAATACTACTTTACTAAATTAAAGGAGAGGAACCTCTAAATAATAATATTAAGGGCTCAAATCTTTACGATATTTTCGTTTTGTTACCCTAAAGAATATTTTCGATATATTTCTCAATAAATAAATAAATAAATAAAATCTGTTTTTTGGTCCCTCTACTGTTATAGTATTCCATAATTGGGTTACCTATTCTATATTTAGCTGACTTCAGCATTTTTAGATTTTTAAAAAATCCTAAATTAAATTAATTAATGTAACCATGGGCGTAGCCAGGATTTTGTTTAGGGGGCGGAGGGGTAGGCAAAGGAAAACCAGGGGTCCCAGAAACCTGGGCTAAATTATAAGTGGGGCTACTTTACATTTGGGTCATGGGGCACTCCCTTTCCTCGGTCCCTCGGTACGCTAGTGTACACGTGCATTGCTTGATTTATTTCTATCACTATTAGTTTACCCAAAAATTACTGATATTTTTTAATTTTAAATGGCGCTATCAATATATTTTATCCTCCTTGCATTAAAACATGTTACGTTTTAAATAAGTTTTAACGGCTTATTTTCGGTCAAGTAGTAAGGAATAGGCTTATAAATATGCCTTTAATTTTATTTACTGCAATTAGGAAAGACATTGTATATTTTTATTATCTTTATCGTTGCGGAGTCCCTTAATCTACGTATAATTTTAACATCAACCAAAAAATTATTTATTTTGTCAATAGTTAGGGGAGCAGCTACCCCCCTGCCAGTACCTGGCTACACCCATGAAGGTAACTAATTTTTTCACAAAATAAAGGACAATTATATGACTGTTCATAATTACTTCATTTTTTTATTTATAACTTTTATGCAAATTATGTGAAAAAAAAGGTATTCCATATTTGGTAACTTTTCTCTACACTGCCGTCAAACAGAAAATAACTGTATGAGTATATTATGTACCTATACGCGCATTTAGTGTATTCCTTTTACCTTGTAGAACCGTTCTAAACCGTTCTTTGAACTATTAATAGTGTCAAGAACGGTTCTTCAACTATGAAAAAATGTCAAAAAATTGTTAAAGGAACACTTATGGTATCGTTTCGGGTGGTTCTGGAGCATAAAAGGAATACAGCAATTTAGTGTAACGTCACACGACGTTGACGTTTTTCTACCATCAAGAACATACCCATTAGAGGCAGTCTTGCCGCATAGCTGTGCAAACAGTCGCATACTTAAAAAGCAATAAACTTTAGCTCTGCATAATCATAGTGGTCAGCAGGACCAAAAGCGATAGATTATACTCTTGTCATATTTCTTTCTCATGCGCTTTTTTACACTTCCATAAAGGCTGACTCTAGAGGTATATTTTTTAAGGCTTTAAATTGAATCCAAACAAACCCCTCTACCCTCTCGCCTCTCCATAAAACAAACAAAGGTTTTTATGGAAAATATACTTTATTTTTATTTTTTTTTTACATTAGTGGCACTATTTAAGATATTTTATATTAGTTTTATAAAAAAGAATACGAGGAACCTTTGAGCATTATTATCATCGATTAAAGTTCGTAAAAATTATACTTTTGTCCACATAGTCAGGTTAGGTGTGTGAATATCACCATAGGGTAAGGAAATTGTAAGAGTTATCATGGAATAGCCGATTTAAGGACAGGTCATGCGAAAACTCCCAATATAATTTTATTCGTTTCTCGTTGAAATACCGCCAGTTAGTCATTTCAGTAAGCTTACGTGTCTCCCCACCGCTGATGTTACACGAGGCGAGGCTTCGACCGACGCATTTAAAGTGTAAACTGGAAAAATGACAAGCCTGCCGCCAAGCCTGCCGCAAAAGCGGTACGAAAATTTTAGCATGCCATGGTTTCTCTTATCTGTAGGTATGTTACTTTTATGATATCACAAATAAACACAAAAATTTAGAGTCACAGTGTCACAAATGGCCGACACTATTCACAAACACTTTAAAACACACAAAAACTCACATAAATCGCGTTATTTTAACTTTTATCAAGAATTCCCATAATAAAAATCTATTGTTTGGATTCCTTGCCTGCCTCTGACGTCAGAACTAAATGCGCGTATTCACATACGCTGTTTTTCCGTTGGACGGCAGTATACGGGAAGTCCCTAGCAGGTGGTTAACCTCTTTAACTTTTTTATCTTTTAAGATATTGAAATAAAATTTGGTGCATATGTATAAGCATAACTAACCTACATTTAGATCCGCAGCGGCAAGAAGCATTTTTCGGATTTTTACGACATGCGCACTTAAAAGCCGTGGCAAAATACAAACACCGGCACCCCGTACCCTTCATCCGCGGTCTGACCGTAACGCTCATTAGCTACCGTACTTCGAACAGAAAACCAGGATGCCGTCAACAAATTCTTTTCTATAATGCGGATAGTTTGTTTGGGGCCGGGTGCGTTTACTCTCAACTGGCTTGCGCACAAACCGGTTTTTTCGCCCATGAAATGTAACTTTTGTTTCGCGCAGGTTATAACATTGGCAATCCATCGAGATCAATGTGCATAACACATAAATCTGCATTGTTTCAGGTATTTAGTTGTACCTATTACCCTCCGCTTTGCCGACCCATTTGTTATTTTTTGATATCTAACCTCTATTGTTTTTCTTTTAAATTTTTAAGTTAGAGTGCCATGAATACGATAAACTGGCAAATTTAAAATCAAGTAGTCATCGAAAAATTGACGTGACAATCTTTTGTTTTTATATCCCATTCGGAATCGCCTAAAATTTGCAAAATAGTATTTATAGTCTCAAGTCAGATTTTTTAAATAGATTAAGGGTATAATAACTAAAAAATGTATTTTTTTACTGACATTTTTATACAACACAATCAATAATGTAGTTTAATGTATAATAGATAATATTTTCCCTGATAGCATCAACCAGCATATAAACCTGTTTTTCTTGTAACACTTTCAATGGTTAATTAAACTAGAAAAAAGTGTCTAATATAATTATCAATATTCACTTATTGTTATTTTTCACGACCCCTAACTTCTCTATCAATAATGTGGGCTAAATTTTGAAAAAAAGTGTTAATAAGGATTTTTGTGATATACTGCAAACTTAAAACTGTAATGTGGTATTTAACTGTTGGTAAGAAAATATTTTTTAGCTATTATAGTGAGCCACCCTGGGTCCATTTAAAAAACTGACTTAAGACCACAAATACAGCGTTGTAAACTTTGGACGGCTCTATAGAGGCTATAAAAACAAAATATTGTCACGTGTATTTTTTCCGAGTACCTATTTGATTCAAAATTTGTGGTTTTATTTTATTTATGGCAGTTTACATTAAAAAAAAAAAAAATAGAGGTTAGATGTCATAAAATGGCAAATGTAGTGTTTAATTTAAATTAGTAATGATATACCAAGTTTAATATTTTAAATAGGAAACGTAGGGTCATTTCCGGCTAAACCGGAAGTAATAGGAAATAACTAAACATGTGAAACAACGCATTTTATGTGACATACCTACATACCAAGTTTCATTTTCATATCTTAAAAAAATAAATAAGTTATTGGGGTAAGCGGCCGGCTGGAGACACCGGTATTGTCATATTATTAAGATAACGTCAGTTACGCAAAAGCTGTTTCTGGTTAGCTCTTTGTGCAAACCCTATTTTTCTCACGACCAAAACAGTCGCGATTAAAAAAGTAGTAGTTCCATCATTTTCGACTGTATAATTAAAACTTGCAGTTTTTTGATTATTAAATCAATATTATTGACATGAACCATTTTATCTTTACACCGGGTGATGCATCGCCGGGCAGGACATAGGAAATCCCATGTAATTTTTAATGGGGTCAATTATTGGCTCCCTAATTATTTTAGAGAAAATTATATTGAAGTTTATTGAAGAGCATCCAAATCTACGTACATGTAAAAACTTTAGATTTTTCGGTTAACCCGTTTGCTAGTTAGATGCTAATATATTTTAGCGTGAAAAGATTAACTGGTATTTTTATTGTTGTTTATAAATATGAGGCGATAATAATGTAAGAATTTTTAAAAATATATTAGCATCTAACTATCAAACGGGTTAACCAAAAAATCTCCAGTTTTTACCATAAACGTAGATTTGCATGCTCTTCAATAAACTTCAATAGAATTTTTCTCTAAAATAATTAGGGAGCCAATAATTGACCCAATTAAAAATGGGATTTCCTATGTCCCGCCTGCGATGCATCACCCGGTATATGTACCTATTACATTAATAATATTAATAAGGATGGCTTTAATGAAGCGCGATATAACTTTTTTGTCTAGATGATGTACATATGTACTTATTGTTTTCTGTAATGTTTTCAGTAGATTTTTTAGCGATTTTCTTAAAAATAAGAAAGTGGTGAACGGTACGGTATAAGGATTTGTTTCAAAAATCAAAATCAAGATTGTGCAATCAGATTTGTTCTATCTCTTTTAGTTTTCGCTATACCCTACAAAGTCAATGAAAAGGCACCACTCTGTACTCAGGGACCAATATTAAAAACTTTACGACTTTCTTTTATTGTAAATAACTTATTCCCACCAAAAATTTGATTATCATCCAGTTCACGCAACGATTCATCCGACATACGCCCCTTCTGACTACTACTTAAGCATGTCTCAACATTAACAATGCGTCTGTCAGCGGCCTGTTATGCCATAAAAGAACTTTTCAAATTTCGGTTTGAGCACTCTTTCTGAAAAGTGCCTTTTGGTGTCTGATATGCGTGTGTAACTGAATAAATTTTAGGTATTTATGAGGATAATTGATGTATGGAATGTAGAGTACAAATCATATAGATGTTTAGAGTACAGGATAATCTCAAGGTTGAGTTATTTGAGTTAGCTTATTATCGCAACGAGAAGCGAATTTTCCAGGAATCTTTAATATAAAAAGTTTAAATAGAAGGATTATGAACAAATAAAGAATTAAGACTTAAAGTTGCTGAATTTTATTGTTTTAACCCTTAAGTAGACGCGCGGCGATCAAATTGCCCCCAGCTTTGTCAATTTTATAATAACTTTGAGTTTTTATCAATAAGAAAAATAATCTCTAGGTACCTTCCCGAAACTTTGTTAGGTATATGCTAATAACAAAAAAAAAATATATTATTCACTCAGAAATTTAACGTTTCTTTCTCTCTTTCTTCTCCTAACGTTACAATTTCAAGCAATAAGTATATCGAGTTGCAGGAAGTTCAGGGAGTTGTATCCCTGACAAAAGACAATAGGATATCATTTTTTGTGTAAAATATAAACAGCCAATGTGCAAACATTACATAAAAACAATTTGTGAGCGGAGCCTAGCTCCAAGACCACAAGAAGGAGCAGATTCAGAATAAACTTTCACTTCATTTGGTATTATAAATATTTTTGGTATTATTTTATAAGGGGTATTACGTTTTTTAGTTTCATTTTATGTTTTTTTTAATCTTTGGACAAACCACGAAGACTAAAAGCCTAAATACTAACATATCGTGAGTGCCTTAAGCGAGGTAAGAGGGAGTTTGTTGACACGGGACTTAAATACTTGAAGATTTGGGGGAAGGAAAGACCTCCGCGGGCAGCAGGTTGCACATTCTAGAAACTCTAGGGATAAAAGAACGAACAAAGTAGGAAGTTCGGGGCCTGTCCAGTTGGACCGTATAGGGATGCATACGCGCGGAACCACGAGTCTCTCTGTTGGGAACCGTGAGTGGAGGAACTATATTGAACAATTCTTCAGTGCAGAAGCCATGGAAGTACCTATAAAAAGCGATAGATCCCCCACAGCCCGATGATGGGCAAGAGAGGGAACCCTTTCTGTAAGTAAAGGATTATTAATAAGACGAATAGCTCTTCTTTGAATAGAATCCAGAATGCTTAGGGTTGTGGGGAAGCCATGCCCCAGATATGAGAACAATACTCCAAGGGAGGTCGGATTTGGGACACGTATAAAGTGTATATAAATTAGAAGTGGAAAAAAATTTTTAGCTCGAAAGAGAAATTCAAGCTTTTTGAAGCTGCCGTGGCTATAGATACAATGTGTTTATGCCAGTTAAGGTTACTTTTAAATGTGACGGCCACAAGATTGAAGGTCTTTTGGCTCTGTTAAACTTGGCCGCTCATAAGTAGAGGATGAGTATTTGGTGACTCTTTTCGAGACAAGGAACATGATTGTGTTTTGGATGCATTAAAGTGGACGAGATTTTTGGCGCTCCAATCCAATATTAAATTAAGATCCTGCGAAAGGGATATCTGCATCGCTCTGCGTTTGTTTTCCAAATCAGGTTTAGTGATGGGTTTAGGAACCTGAAAACTGAAGTAAAGTGTACTATCGTCGGCGAAACTATGAATGGAATTAGTTGTGGATGAGAGAAGGTCGTTGATGTGAAGAAGAAATAATGTTGGTGCCAGAACTGAGCCTTGAGGCACTCCAGCATTAACTTGGTGAAAGCTTGAAGAATGGCCGTCCACAATAACTGATATACGTCGATCAGATAGATAACTAGAGTGTCAAGTACAGAGTTTAGTTGAAAGAACATAGGAGGGAAGTTTATTAAGAAGGGCGGCATGCCAGACCTGGTTAAAAGCTTTGGATATATCAAGAGCAACGATCTGGGACTCACCTAGAAACTCAAGAGAATTATTCCAGCAGTGTGATACGAAGGAAAGAAGATCTGCTGTAGAAATTTTGTGTTTTTCTAAATACTTAAGAATTTGTGAATTAATGAATTTTTCCATTACTTTACAAAGAACTGAGAGAATTGAAATTGGTCTATAGTTAGATGGAAGAGATTTAGATCCTTTCTTGGGAATAGGTTGAACACGTGCAGCTTTCCAGCTCTACAGAAAGATACCTGTGTCGTAAGAAATTCGAAAGAGCCGAGTTAAGATTGGTGCAAGTTCTGGAGCACATTTTTTTAAAACGATTGCTGGTATGCCATCCAGGCCAAATGTAAAAATGTTGTTAAAATGTAATGGAGTACCATTTTTCCTAAAAAACTATTTAACTTTAACCCTTTAAGGGCGACAATTGAAAAACCTTTTTTTTTCTTGTATGTCAAGAAATGTCTTTTGATGCATAGAAGACGTCACCCAAATTTTTTTTGAAATATTTCAATTGGTTAGTTGGTTATAATAAAAAAAAACATTTTTTTTTAACAACCCGCAGTTTAAAAACTAAGAGTTTGGGACGTATGCTCATATGAAGTTATCATTTTTATTTTTTATTATTATTATTATTTTACCTTTGGACAATCCACGAGGGCAGAAAGCCTAAATACTAACGTACCGTAAGTGTCTTGCAGAATTACTCCTTAAAGTTTGTCAGTGGTTATACTAGACACCCTGTCTATCCTAGTAATATCCTGTCTGACCACCTATATTTCCGGATTTATTACTACTATAAAACCATTATTACGTTTCTAATTGTTTTAATCTTTCAACATAACTGCGTACGAGCTACACAATGTCAGAATATGAATAGCTTCAAAATACAATTCGCAAGTCATAGATATAAAGTGATTTGAGATACAATATTGAATTGAGTTATCCAGTCAACGTTTGATCCTTGTTTGATTGATCTGTTTTTGACAAGTACTCCGTTACAAATGCGAAATATAACGCTGTTTGAATCTATTATAGCTTTATTATTCGTTTGGTTTAAAGACGTATAATAATGATACAATAATTGCGTTTAAGATTAGTCGTGGTAAATTGATTGGTTAAAATAAACCTTATAATTTATTATTTACCAAATTTGCGTATTTGAATGTTATTTTTAATGCTTTACTTTTCTCCTGAGCAAAATTTACATTTTTTGACATACCTCGACCAATGTTCTGAAAAATAAATATGGATGATTGCAGCGAAAATCATAATAACCCCTACCTGGGTACTGCGCAGTCTCCTTGTGGGCATGCGCAGTAAAAATTTTCTGACTAGCGAAAAACAAACAACAGGACCGGGTTTAACATTTTGTATTTGATTCATTTATAAAGAAAATATACCAAGTAAATTTGTTTCTAGGTATACATATTTAAATATTTTATTTTAAGTCTGTATTCGTATTTCATAGCAGTCCCTAAAAAGTAAATCGATTTTATATTGGGGACTATTTTTTGTTGTATAATGTTTTATTTTTCGGTCGTATCGCTGATTTTATTAAAATTTAGCAAACAGGAGTGCTTAGAAGCACTGATCTCAATTTAAATTCCGTTTTTTTGCTAAAACACCTTATTTTTGATTCATGAGGACCCACTTTGACTCAACCTCAAACCTGCACGAAATTTTTTTCCGTATTATTAACTTCCTTCTTAATACTACCTTGACACAACAAAACTGAATGGTTGGTATTTTATAATAAAAGCAATTAGTTTTGGTGTAACTTGTTTAAGGAATAAATCTCAATTCATAAACTGATATTTCGCTCCCGTTGCCGTAGCAGTTGTCGTTCAGTTAAATTTGGCGTGTAATGCCATTGAAATAGTTTATTTTTAGGGTTAGGGCTAAACTGACCTCATATTTGTAATTGAAACCACAAAAAAAAACGCGACATACAAATATTAAAATTGGTAATGGACCCATAATGGCTTAGTATTATATTTCTATAACTTTTAAAGATATCAAAATCTAACGTATGCCAATTTGTAATATTAAGAAGCAACTTCTTTTAAGCAATTACATCAGCTCTAGTCAACTTTTCAACTTTTTGAGATACGCCACTTCGTGATATTGTCGACGAAATTGCTTTTGATTATTTTGATAAAACTGCCATATTTTATTTTGTGTGATTATAAATGCATCAGTCAAATGCTAATACAGGGTGTCCGACTATATTTTAACTCATTTTGACCGCGAATAATTTTAGAACAAATAAAATTATCAAAATGCGGTGTTCGCAGAAAGCCTTATATTTTTTTAATGTTTCTTTTTATAACCTTGCCATTTGGTTGTGACATTTATTTCTTACGAAAACGGCCAATTTTCGTATATAGGGCAAGTTTGTTATTTTAAATGGAACACCATGTATATTTTTCTATCATCCTTAAATACAATTTTTCCCGTTTAAAAAAAAAAAATAATAACCCAAACCATGACTATTTCAAAAAATAAATGGATTTATTGATTTCCAAAAAATTGACTGCATGGCAATAAAGAGTTTTATTTAAAACAGAAAATTTGCTACTTACTCATTATTTAGTTATGGTTATGCAAAACTTAAACTAAACAAAAGTTTAAAAAAACACCAAGAATTACTCACAACGCACAAATGAAACACCAAATAACTATACCTGATAACGGTCGACCGTAGATGGGAGATTGATTTGGGCGGCCGACGGCGTCAATTTTACCTGGATTTTACGATCGGGAAATCCCAAATTATAAATTAAATTAGGATGAGTGTGGTCCTGTCACTGTATAGGTAAACGTTTTCAGTGTTGCAACCACTATATTTATTAAAATACTGCAAATTTTGTCAATGTTGCCAACACTATATTGGGTTTTAAATGAAAAATGCTTTTATAAGAACTGCGCATGTGCAAAGGTGTACAGCAATTCTCCCAGTGTGGGGTAAAAATTTCGTGCGCAGGTCTATTGAAAATATATGGGGATCATTTTCTATTAGCAATCCTTTTAATTTTTAGATCATTGACCTCGACATACATACCTACCCTGCAAAAAAATAATATCTGATAATTGCATTTTAGATTTTAGATGATGCAGAACTTTTTATATAGAATAACTGTTTTTGTAAAATTAATAATAAAAAGGTTTAGGTAAGTAGATCAAATTAAAAATCTTCCTCCTACCTTTGAGCACGCACTTTATAGAGGCAACCTTGCCGCTTGACTGTTCGACCTAAAGCGCCAGCGAAAAACTCGTAGATCAAATTCCTTTCTCTCTGTCTTCGTGTACTCAAACAACTAGTTAAATCTTTTTTTTAATTCCCTAATTAAACTTTAGGCTAATACACACTTTATGAATCCACTTTCTTTTATCCATTCATAAATAGAATCAGACCCTTCCGATGTTGCCAAATGCTTTCCATAGTTTGCATGGTATAACTGACGTTTAGTAGTCTTTTTTTACTTTTAGGACTTTAGGTTATGCATTTACAATTTTTATATTTTTTATATTTTTTCTCAAATATATGAGGAAAAAATGTAATTTTTACTTAATTTTACATGTGATGTTCAGTTTCATTAACTCGTCTAACCAATTTTACCCTAACCAGCACCCCTTTTCACTCTCCGGTCCCGTAAGTTTGTTTACTGATATTTTTTAAAAAACGGAATATTTTGGATATGCGCCACTTACGTTTTATTTAGAAGAGTGTCTAAAATATGTAAGTATCAATAATAAAAAAAAACTTTTAAAATAGCAGAAAACCGTATTAAACTATTACCGTTATTACCTAACCAAACCATATAATTTTTATTAAGTTAGGGCCTTTTTGAATTCCAAAATGATAAAAGTTACATAATGCTTCTAGATAGGTGATTTTCGATGTAAAAATATTGCCAAAACAGTATAATATAGCAGTGAGGAACAGTACATATCACACTAGTGTTACAAAGTAAAAATCACCCTAGTGATGCAAAGTTCTTAATTATTTTTTATTTTTTCCGTAAAGACAAACTTTAATTTTTTTTGGTGAATAATTTGTGGTCGTAGGAAAAATAGTGTACTAGTACTGGTGTGAAAATGTCTTTCTTACACTCGGTGGGTACAATATTCCCACTCGTGTGAAATTAGTCATTTTCCACACTTGTAATGTAATATAATATATTTTTGGATGCGTTAAATAACGACGTTATTATGTGATCAGTACACTAATTAAAAGGCCACATTTAAATAATTTTTGCCGAAATTTGTATTCTGTTAAGTTTATGTACTTGAACGTCAGGTACAGCTGATTGATGACGTGCGTCGGAAATTATTTTGAATTCACTATACCATTAGGTATCCTACATATTACTTTTAATCGATAAATTTCCCACCCTTACCGCATTATATTTAAGATTCCCTTTATGCAACTTTGATGCTATTATGCACTAGGATAACATTAACTTTGCGCACGAGATAGAAACTTTGTCAAAAGACAAAGTTGCTTTATCAAGTTAAATATTCTGTGCGGAGACAAAACTGCACCCAAAAGTTAGGACTATAATCCAGCGTGCTGCAAAACGTCATTATCAAGGCTCCACGTCGCCGGATCTCTGTGTTTCAATTAACTATTCCGGGTGTATTGCTTCTTGTGTCTACTGTCCGAGAGCCTATTGTATAAGCTGCGTTCGCTAATATGTGTCTTTTGCGATCATCTTCCAATTTGCTACATTAGTTGAATAATCCATAGATGTAATCTAAATTAATTTTTAATGGAGTTTGAAATTGGATCATCAAATTATAATTTTTTTCTGACTTCAAATAACCCACAAAAAAACTTAATTTAAGGGGTAATGTAATAAACCTGACTACGAATTTCTTTAGGATATATAGACATAAAAATACACCAAAAAACATATAGATGGGCCCATATTTAATTCATTCTGAAAGCGAGGCCGCCAAGTACACAAAAAATGATAAAGTAAAAAAACCTTTTCGAATGCACATACCCTCGGACAGAGCCTGATTACATATTTTTAAATAAATAATAAAAATACATTGCTAAAACACGTATCACCTACTTACAAAACATTCTCTTATTTCGCCTCTGCTTACTATAAAACCGGTGGCACGTGGCGTGGTAGTAGAAACTCGTCGGGTTAAATATTTTTTCTGCAATAAATCATTGTTCACAAAAGGGTTTCTTTACTTTATCATTTTTTGTGTACATGGCATCGATTTCAGAATGAATTAAATTTGGACCCATCTTTACTTATATCGTATATCTGTGTCACCGATCTTACATTTGTAGCCAATATAAAAGAAGTAGAAACGGGATTGTACCGACCCAATTGTAGATTTGCAAAGCTCCTAGTAAAATATCCCACCATATTCCAAGCTAAAATCTATGCTTTTGATATCTGTGCAACCAAATGCGCCAAAGGAGAGCCAGTATGTTGAATCTATCGGACAGTCAGGCAGCCTTAAAGAACTTAGCTTCATGCTGTTTGGGTTTTATGCTTGTCTGGAATTGCCGACAATCCTTTAACCAGGTGACTACAAACAACAGAGTTACTTTTATGTAGTTGCCAAGACATGAGAAACTAGAAGGTAATGCAATTATGCAATTACCGATCAAAGTAGGTGCCAGGCCAGTAATATGACCAGCGGCATAATTAAAGGTCACCTAATAAAAACTCCGAGAATGGGAGAAAAGACCAACAGAGACTCACTGGGTACTCACTGGACTAATGCTCTAATAAAGACAGGAGAAAATATGTATCTCCAAATTACCTAAGTAAACTAAAAACTATTATAGTGTCAAAAGAACGAACTTATGAACGACACTAAGTTCCTGACAGGACATAGCCCTCTGAGGTATCATTTTAAAAAAATGTGACTGAAAATAGGCGCTGTAGGTTTTGTGACAGATTAAGCTCAAATACTATGGTCTTTCATAAAACTGTCACGATAAAGGCTAAAATATTTTGAAGAAGAATTTTTTTCTCCCAAATATATAAAAAGGCATGATCTTTGGAAATCATTGGGGATCATCTATACATAAACAAGCTTTTTAGGTCCAAGCAGGAGAAAGGGCCAGATTGCGCCGAGCATCCTCATTTATTACTATACATATACAATAAAATATAAGTACCTAGACTTTAAATTAAAACTTTAGAGAAACAATATTAAAATCAAACAACAAACATATGGTTATTAAAACATAACATGATTTTACAAAAAAAAGTATCTAACCACCAGAATGTGATAGATAATTTTTGTTGTCTAGTCTTTCTGCAGTCCCTGGTCAATTTTTCTGTGTTTAGAAAATCGCTAAAATAATCGAAACACAACAACGAATCTTAGGTTACGGAAAAAATGTAACCTCATGGCTTAATTTTGCTGGAATAAATCTGCAAAAATAGGAATCAGTGAGGACATTTTAAAACTTTCTCTAAAAATAAGCCTATAAATGTTACATATTACTTTTTTTATTTAATGAGTTAGATGCATGGACCATAACAGATCTGCTAATGAAAAATCTGTCCGCTTTTGACATATGATTTTAACGATGAGTTTTCCAAATATCCTGGACAAATCACATAAGCAACGAGAAATTGTTACAAAGAATCGGTAAGTAACAAGAAATTACTGTTTACAGTGAAAAACAAAAAGTTGGGATACTTTGATCATGTGATAAGGCATGAGAAATATCACCTCCTGCAACCTATTCTTCAAAGAAATATGGATGGCAAAAACGGTCCAGGGAGAAGAAAAAACTCATGGATGCAAAACATACCTAAGTTGTCTGGCTTTACATTTGTGGAGCTTCTAAGGAAAGAACTATATTAAAATAAATTCTAGTAGGCATTAAAGTATAAGTACTTTATTTTTATGACACTGATTAAAAAGCAACATATTTTAAAGGTCGTACAAAAAAAAATTGTTCGAAAAACATCGAAAAGTCGCGAACGAGGCTTCTTAATGCGAATTTCTTGCCTGTCCACGCCAAGTTCATTGTGATGCCCCTACTGAATACTGGGAACACAGATAAGTTACTAACTTTCCGACGAACTTTCGGGGACACTTTGGCCTAAAGCCATTTATTGATTCCCCTTACCGTTCACTTTAACGTGCTTGGGGGTCATTCCGAATTCTGGTTATTGTTTTTTAAGATCTTTAATATGTTTTATATGCTTTAAGGATGGTTTAATAGATTTTATTTAGGTAAACGATTGGCTAAAAATTTATACAGTGTGTCCAGTAAACCACAAACTTAAGGGAATCATTATTTACAAAAAAATAAGAAAAACTCTATGTGAATGTGTAAAATAGGTATTTTGTTAAAATACCATTTACTTTTTTAATTGAAAGATATTTTTAAAATATTTAATAATTTAAATAATAAAAAAAAACATTATAATAATTACGTTAAAATTAGGTATTCAAGTATTTTATACAGTTACTCTTTGTCCCCATGCAACTATAGCACCAATAACTTCATATTACTAGAAAATATGTCTATTTAATTACCTACAATTTTAAACATAAATTAGTGTGTTTACCACTTATTAAGGAAAAATATGCTATGTGACTCTATATATTTTTCTAAAAATTTTATCTACAGGCAATTCCAAAAAAATATACATGTACCATATAGTATACCTACCCCAATTAGTTATTGAGAAAATAGCGTATGTAAATGTCATGTTAACCGCCATTTTTATTGAATTGTTTAAAAACAAATGTCTATAGGAAAAGGCTATTGCGATTTTTTTATCGTAAGTGCCACAGAAATTGATTTTCAGCAGTAGAGAACTTGTATAATTTAAATGGAAACCACAATCTTAAGCCTTAAATTTACACCTAAACGTTGTTTCTTCAGTTTTTTTTATAAATTTTATTCTATCTTCAAACCCAATAGTTTTTAAGATATTAATAGT
Source organism: Listronotus bonariensis (assembly GCA_014170235.1). NCBI lineage: Eukaryota > Metazoa > Arthropoda > Insecta > Coleoptera > Curculionidae > Listronotus > Listronotus bonariensis. The sequence goes on along the minus strand of JACEGR010003016.1, from coordinate 5,432 downwards.
AAAACGCTGCCTTGAAAATAGCAAGAAAATATATTTTTAACATAGGATGTTCCATTTAAAATAGCAATCGGTTAAACCGAATGTGTTAAAATCTGAAATGTCAGAAATCTGCATCGTATCCCACCATACTGCCGTCCAAAGGAAAAACACCGTATGTGTATATTATAAGCCTATTCACATACGGTGTTTTTCCGTTGGAGGGAAGCATATATCAGACCAAAATTCCAAAATCCTGTAACTCTTCTTAAGAAAATAATAGGCTCGCTACTAATCTCGTGGGAACCAGGTACATTTGGTCCCAAAATAGTCGGTACTACCGGCCTCAGTCACCAAGTGTCGGTAAAGTGAGTGGATGGCTTTAATTTGTGTTTCTCGGACAACCAGCAGAAACACAAAAGTAATTATTAATTTTTATTAAATAATAGTGATTTACATAGTATTTGATTTAAATTCAACTGTTAGCACAAAAATAAAATAAAAAGAAAAACCATGTTTTATCAGACAGCTTAAGCTTAAAGTTTAGAAAATGTCCTTTGAACAACCAGTCCTCTGGACAACCACTCACTTACTTATAGTAAATAATTAATATTTTTTAATAAATCATGATGTTTTAGATCGTGTTTGACCTAAATTTTGCTGTGAGCATAAAAAGAAAATGTTCTAGTAGACAGTTTAAACTTCAAAAATGTTCCTAAGACAACCAGTCTTTTAAATAACTAAATGGTTGTCAGTGTGCTCATTTAATTGTCACTGGAATATGGTAATATGACCTAATGATTGACAAGATAGTTCTCTGTTGGTATTGATCCTGGTGTTGTGACGTACCTAATGTCGATTTTTTTGGTTTTAACGTTCAAACTGGCAGGTTAGGTACTGTTTAATGTGTTCTGCTATAAGTAGGCGAATCAACACCTATTATTTAAAATACATTAATAATATAAAACAAAAGTTTATTAATTAAAATATTGAAAATGTTTAAACCTTTCAACCAGTGGCGGCGCGTGCCTTGCAAAAAGTGGGGGGCAAAAAAATAAGAAAAATGGTAGCGAACCAAATCCACCAAAGTACATTAATAATTTACTGACAGATTTAGTATGTATTAAAAACACAAAAGTAAGCATATCAACTCTTATTTTATTTTATTAAAATATTAACAAACAAAAACAAAACATAGGGATATATATACATACAGTGTGTCCCAGGATAGGCGTTACAAGAGGACAAATGGACCGAAAATTTTAAAATTTTTAAACATTCATTTGGGAAAATTTTATAAGTAATATACAGGGCGAGTTATAACTACAAACATGAAAAATTACTAGAAGTAAAGTACCTTTAGTTTTAACAATATGACCAAAATGAATAAGTAAATGTTGTAGAGAGTTAAATGTTATGTCAACATTTAAAGTAAAAACACTAAAGTAAAAAAAAATGTCAATTTCTTACATTGTTTGAACAGTTTTTAAAATATTTGGCTTAAGGCAGCGAATTTTACAAAAATATTTAACCCCCTTGCCCCCCGACGCGCCGCCACTGCTTTCAACTTATCCAAAACCGTAAAAGTATTTCAGTTAACTTTTTCCTTTAAAATTGACGTAGGTTAAAAAGTACTTTGTGTTATCCGGATTAGGCAGTTTTCCCTGAAGCCAGCAAAACGGCGTCATTTTTTGGTTAAAACCGTTCTAAAAATATAGCAGATTCCGCGTAACTGTCCATCAAACCTTTAATTTCGCATATTTTATTCAGCACCATCAACCTGACGTTGTACATCCAGCTTTTCAAAATCGTGAAATTTTTAAACGCAATGACTTATTTAACCAGCATTTATTTTTAATGGACTTAGAATCCGTTTCACTCCACATCATTTGCATATAAATCAACTTTTTCACGAGTTTTCCTTTAAATATTTAAAAAGGTCTGCGCGCGGTGGCGTTATCTTCACAATGCAAAACAATGTATGCATTTTTAATAGACTCGCAAATACTTTGTCCAGTTTATTATGCAGGCGACGCTGGCCTTAAACACTTTTCTTGCATATTTTATGGGTGTACTTCGTGTAATATATCTTGATGAAAGATCGCACACCGACTAAAACGATAACGTTAACGTTAAATTAAGGCAAGGGTCTGTCTATTCTATTCTATTTCATTTTTTTCTTGGTTTTGGTCCCTTCAGGCCCAATCCACCACTCTCCACCTTCCGGACTATGCTTTCCAGGACTTCGTCGGCGGAAAATCTGGATAATCGAGCTCGTAGCTCCCAGAAATTCCAAAAGAAAACAAATAATTCAACAATCAATGCAATGCATAAATTGTCGGCTGTCAAACCAAGATCTGCTACTGGTGTTACGTATAACCTTCACTTTCACTACTGACAGTTCTCATGGCACGCCCATCTATTTCCCGCCATTTGAGAAATACCTCGTGTTGACCACTAAACAGGATACCATCAGCTTATAGGAATCTTATTTAGCGTGAATCTTTCCTTGATCCCCGGAGGTAAAAACGTTCGTACGACACCTCTAGCCGCCACTCCGGGAAGAACTTTGTAGTCCACTACGCAAGTCCGCACTGTCCGGAGGTCAGAAAAAGAGTCCCCAAGGGTCTGTCTGTTGCCAAAATTTGTATTAGTCCCTAAGCTAGTAAAGATGAGTCCAAATTAAATTCATTCTGAAAGCGATGCCGCCAAGTACACAAAAAATGATAAAGTAAAGAAACCCTTTTGTGAACAATGATTTATTGCAGCAAAAAATATTTAATCCAAAGAGTTTCTAGTACCACGCCACGTGCCACCGGTTTTATAGTAGGCAGAGGCGAAATAAGACAATGTTTTGTAAGTAGGTGATACGTGTTTTAGCAATGTATTTTTTTATTATTTATCTAAAAATATATAATCAGGCTCTGTCCGAGGCTATGTGCATTCGAAAAGGTTTGTTTACTTTATCATTTTTTGTGTACTTGGGGGCATCGCTTTCAGAATGAATTAAATATTGGTCTCATTTATAATAAAATTGACTTCATGATAATAACATTTTAAAAACCATTTTAGGGGGTTCCCTTGGACGAGTCTACCGTCAATATTTATACTGCCATATATGGAAGCGGCGGTTTAAACCCAGCCTGTCAATGTCAAATGTTTCGGGTGTTGGACTGGGCGACGCGTCACTTTTTTGTTGTACAAGGTTACCACAGTGTTTTACGTGCAATTTTTAAACATTGTGCTACAAACACTGATTTTGATGGATTGCCAATGTTATGACCTGCGCGAAACAAAAGTTACTTTTCATAGGCGGAAAAATGTGTTTGTGCATTAGGACACTACTCATCTCCATGTTTGACGCGCAGGCGCCAAACGGACTATCCGCATTCTTGGAAAGAAATTTCTGACGCCTATCTGGGTTTTCCGTTCGGAGTACGGTGACTAATGACCGCCGTGGTCAGACCGCGGACGAGGGCACGGAGTGTTGGTGTTGTATTTTTCTTGTGCGCATGTTCGTATAACCCCGATTCGTTTTCTGCGCTAGGTCGTAAAAATCCGAAAAATGCTTCTTGCCACTGCAGATCCAAATGCGGGTTATCTATGGTTACAAATCGTAAGGGTTACGGACACCATGTCCGATACGAACATGTGTTTGAGCCTTATGGTTTCATGACTGTTACCCTTACCACTTTTTGGCAAAATGTTTAAATGTTTAAAAATTGCATGTTAAACATTGTGGTAAGTTTCTCCGATAAAAAAAGTGACGCGTTCTTCCATTCCGACACCCGAAATTTGGTATTGATAGGCTGAGTAAAAGCGCCGCTTTCATATATGGCGGTATGAATATTCGTGGTAGTCTCGTCAAAAGAAACACCCCCAAACATGTTTTAAAAGTGTTTTTATCATAGGTTCCTTTAAAATTCAGTTATGTTTTTAGTATTTAAACACGTTTATTTTTGATAACAGTATCTCTTATAGTAAATTTATGTATACAAGGCGGCCCAAAAGTAAGCAACGACCAGCAAACGCCCTTTCAACTGTGGAATCGTAGTTTTTGAATCAATCATTTACTGGTCCAGTCTCACAAAGTAAAGATTTCTAAAGGTGCCTTGTACAATCGATGGTGAAACGTCGATAAACGATTTTAATTTGACGCAATCCAAACCTAAGAACCAAGATTTCTTAACGACTATGTACATGTCCTATAAGCAGTGTGTCTGAAATTGGTAAGAGATAAAAAGGTGGCTAAATGGGGAAAGTTGTGAGCCGTTGGACTGTTAATCTAATGTCGTTTTAATGACGACCGTATCTTGTTTGGTTTTTGAGTTATTTTGAGAAATCTAAAAAGTGCATTTTTGATCAAGTGTTGTAGTTTCTTTTTACTTTTTGAAACTTAGTAGAATCACTGTTAGAATAACTTTTTAAAGGCAAAACATTTCTGTCAGATTTTAGTTACACAATTTTGACTCTAAGATGCCTTCATTAACTTTTGTTTTTAGAACTACGTTTTCCAAAAATGTTTTAAAAATGGCTGCCAAACTGCTAACTTTGTGCTACCCTGTGTACATGAACTTACCATAAAACCGCAGTCAGATATAAAAGCACAAGATTGAATGGGAGCGTCCTACACCCATCTATTTGCCGGATAGAAACTATAATATAGTATTTAAAGAAACGTATTGCTACAGGGTTGATACAAAAATTATGGCCAAGGCTATATTAGAGACATTTTGCACCTCTTATTTTGCAATTCCGTTGTGGTTAACGTTATTCAGAGTCTGCGCAGTAACGCAAACATGACCCGTTATCGTTATTAACCATACCGGACTCCTTTAATTACGGATGATTACCGAAGAGCTTATCGTTATCGTTATTGTTAAACTGCATGGTTGTCGGATTAAAAAATTTTTATTATCTATTAGTTAACAAGGTTGACATTTTAATGCCGTAATTAAAATATCATTGATACATAGGCTCTAATTAGCGAAAAATCCATAGTAGTAAGAAAAATAAAATAGTGCAAAGAAATTAAAACGGACTTGCATTTTTAAAGATGTTTAAAATCAGTATTTAATTTACATGTTACAATCTGGGACACTTGCTTTTTATTCTACTACCAAACCTAATCTTACTTTTTGTGTTTTGCTTACTCTACTTTAAAAAACAAAATTAAGAGAACTATTTCCATATATTAAATATCAATATATAAATTATGGAGAATAAAAGTACGTACTGATTTTTCGTAAACTTTAAAATCGGTGAATCACAGGTAAAAATGAGGTTATGTGTCGAAAGCGCAGATGCAAGATAAATTTCTTAAAAGAGGCTGCAAAATCTCTGTCTAAAACTGCTGCCGTAATCGTTATGTTTAATAACGATAACCATAAGGAGGCCAAAAAACGTCTGTTATTTTAATAGGTGCAAAATGTCTCTATTGAAATTTTAAAAATAAC